>UESW01001309.1:318966-403964 GCA_900491605.1 Calamus simplicifolius
CCGGGGATTGGCGGCGATGATCTGCAGGAACTGGCGATCTCCGGCGGGAGGAATGCTGGCTAGGCTGCATCACCCCCGGATAGATGGGTTCAGCTCCGGCTGCCGCAAGGCCGCTTGCTGGTGCTGCAGGCCCTGAACCATCGCCGCCAACGACTGGACCTGCGTGGCCAGGGCGGTGAATCAATCCTCCTAGAGTTGTTGCGGAGCAGACGTAGGAACATCATTCTGTGGAGCAGAAGGCCCTGCCCCCCGGAGATGCAGAGGCTCCGGAAGACTGGATGCGATAGCCGGGGGGGCCTCCGCGGGTGGACCAGCCCCACAGCGCTGCCCCCCAGTGCGACCGGCTGAAACTCCTTTCGTTCGAGTCATCACCATGGCTTTAAGAGCTCGAAGACAGAAAAAGAAGAAAGCTGTTGGTTCGATGTCTTTCTTACACTCCCCCCTACCTGGCGCGCCAATCTGATGGCGCCAAGTCACCTTCCTCAAACGTCGGGGAAGACGGACGTCCCTCTCCTCGAAGTCCTGCAAGAAAAGTCCCCGGAGACCGGTGGCGCCTGTGGGGACCCTCCGATGATCAAGTCAGTCACTTGGGCTCAGACAGAGAACCGCTCCAGCGAAGAAGAGCTGAGGCGGTTAGGGTTTTTGCTGGGAGGAAGAAAGTTCAGAAAAACCAGAGTTTGATGCCGCTTACAGTGCTAGCACGTGCCTTTATATTTGTCCGAATACCTTATCTTGTTATCTGGGGAGATCGCCTTCGTACCATCGCTACACGTGCCAGAGACGTCCCATATCGCTCGCTGACGTGATATCATACGCGTCCAGCGGCCGCAAGGCATGCAGTGCACGCCGTCGGCTGATATGACCGAGCACAGTTGCAGGTAGTAGCGAATCGTACGCCGTAGCGAGGCATGGTCATGTACAGGGACATGCAATGCCCCATACGCCGTTATGAGGTATGGCCTTCCGTAACGGAGCACAATCACAGACGTACTGAGAGTCACGTGTGAGCACCGTACGACCTGGAGTTGTCGTTTTCCTTGGTAGTTGAGTTGCATGCTAACCGCTGATGACTCCCCACCCTGAGACCGGAGGGGGTCCCAGGGGTGGGAGAACGCTGGTGCACCCCGAGGTCGGTGAGAGTCACGGGGATAAGGAAATGCCAGTGCGCCCCGATCCTGAGGGGTCCTGGGGTCAAGGACTGATGGCCCCATCCCGCGACCCTGAGGGGGTCCAAGGGGTGGGGGAATACTGATGCACCCCGACCCCGAGAGGGTCCCGGGGTCAAGGACCGATGGCCCCACCCCGCGACACCGAGGGGGTCCCGGGGTGGGGGAATACTGATGCACCCCGACCCCGAGACGGTCCCGGGGTCAAGGACAGATGGCCCCACCCCACGACCCCGAGGGGGTCCCGGGGGTGGGGGAATACTGATGCACCCCGACCCCGAGAGGGTCCCGGGGTCAAGGACCGATGGCCCCATCCCGCGACCCCGAGGGGTCCCGGGGGTGGGGGAATACTGATGCACCCCGACCCCGAGAGGGTCCCGGGGTCAAGGATAGATGGCCCCACCCCACGACCCCGAGGGTATTCTGGGGGTGGGGGAATACTGATGCACCCCGACCCCGAGAGGGTCCCGGGTCAAGGACTGATGGCCCCACCCCACGACCTCGAGGGGTCCCGGGGGTGGGGGAATACTGATGCACCCCGACCCCAAGAGGGTCCCGGGGTCGATAGCTGCCGTTACCTTCTATTTGACAATGCGGGATCAGTCATATCAGTTCTTGTTCTTAATTTCTAGTCTGGTGTTCTATGTTTATAGTTTGGTGTTCTATGTTTATGTCACACGCTGTGTTACACTGGATTCTAGTTTCGTGATATTTGTGGTGACTATTTCGATCTTGACTTTTTTTTTTTTGTTACAAGATCTTGACTTTGTTCAATCTAGAGCTGTATTTCGGTGGCGCTCCTCTCTTTTTGTTACGGTGGTTTTTGATTGAATGGTTTATGTGTGAAATAGTACTTGAATTCTTGGAGAGATGAATAATTCTTCCACTGGCAATAAACTGTTCTACAGGAACTCAAGTTGAAAACTTTCTAATTGCGAACGATTTTTTGAAGAATTTTTTTAAAAATTAAGACTGATGACGCCCAATCACTGGTCCTGAACATCGGGAACGGACTGAATCTCAAACCTTCGCTTCATCGGGTTGCCTGCAAAGAAGTCCTCCGGTGGGACCCTCCGATGCCCAAGTTAGCAATTGAGATCACAGCAGAAGAGGAGCTCGAATGAGTTCTTTTTAGATGAAAAAGGTGCTCCCAGGGAGGAGGGATTCATCTCTGGGCCTGAGGATAGCGATTTTTTCGGGGTTATCGCACATACCTGATTATTGAGTGGATTCACCTTTTTATAGGGGTTGACCCTGGCATGATCACGTGGGATTCCGTGAAGAAGGAATGTCCGCGGAGTTCTTGGGAGTTGCATGAATTTGCGCTGGTTGGTGGGTCCTGTCCCATCGGAAAGGAAGAAAACGGCGGTTGGTGGGCTAAGTCCCATCAGCCAGTGGGGCTATTGGGTAGTTAGGTCCAGTCCCATCAGCAGCGTGGCCAATGGGTAGTTGGATCTGGTGTTGTCAGGCGGCGCGGGTCAGAGAGGTAGCGTCCCGAGCTATCAGGGCCGTGTTGGGGCAGATTTGGAGGAAACCGAGAAGTCTCGACTCTCCCGAGGGAGCAGAGGCTTTTCTGGGTCGGCCAGGGGTGGCCGGGGCCAGCCTCGCCGATAAGGACGTGCCGGGGCGGGGCCGATCAGGAATGGTCGGGGCCGACTCGGCGGGCTTGAAGACGCCGGGGCCGAGAAAGGCCGACCAGGAATGGTCGGGGCCGACTCAGCGGGCTTGGAGATGCCGGGGCCGAGAAGGGCCAACCAGGAATTGTCGGGGCCGACTCGGCGGGCCTGGAGACGCCGGGGCCGAGAGGGGCCGACCAGGAATGGTCGGGGCCGACTCGGCGGACTTGGAGACGCTGGGGCCGAGAAGGGCCGACCAGGAATGGTCGGGGCCGACTCGGCGGTCTTGGAGACGCCGGGGCCGAAAGGGGCCGACCAGGAATGGTCGGGGCCGAGAGGGGCCGACCAGGAATGGTCGGGGCCGACTTGGCGGGCTTGGAGATGCCGGGGCTGATAGGGGCCGACCAGGAATGGTCGGGGCCAACTCGGCGGTCCTGGAGACGCCGGGGTCAAGAGGGGATGACTAGGAATGGTTGAGCCGACTCGGCAGGCTTGGAGACGCTGGGGCCGAGAAGGGCCGACCAGGAATGGTCGGGGCCGACTCGGCGGGCTTGGAGATGCCGGGGCCGAGAGGGGCCGACCAGAAATGGTCGGGGCCGACTCGGCGGGCTTGGAGACGCCGGGACCGAGAAGGGCCGACCAGGAATGGTCGGGGCCGACTCGGCGGGCTTGGAGATGCCTGGGCCGAGAAAGGTCGACCAGGAATGGTTGGGGCCGACTCGGCGTCTTAGAGATGCCGAGGCGCACTAATGTTTTGGTTTTGTCGAAATTACCCTTGTGGCTACATCAGCCACATCAGATGCCCCCCCCCGCCCCTGAGCGCTAAGGACCACATGCCCGCAATCCTTTGGGCGAAAGGGGCGCAAAAATTCAAAAAGAATGATTGCTTCCTTTAGTGCGCTTTAAATGGGTTTTTGTGCTGGCGCTTTGTTTCGAGGTAGTGTCGCTTTGAAGATCTCCCGTAATCATGCATTAGGTGGTGATGACGTTGGCGCCGGATGCTCCGAAGAAGGAGCTCATTGGGTGATGGAAAAAGGCAAGGACATCATTGCTGCTCTGTTTTCTATGGCCCGTGTTGGCCCAGATGGCAACCCAAGAGGGGGGGGTGAATTGGGTTCTTAAAAATTTAAGTCCTTTTTAACTTTAGTTGATTAGTTAGCAAGATGTGCAAGTGAGATTAACTAATAAGCAAAGAACAAGCAGTTAACAAAGAGAGATAGAGATAGAGAAAATGAACACGGCAAACACAAAAGTTTTATAGTGGTTCGGTGTATCCAACACCTACATCCACTCCCAAGGATCACTTGGGTCCACTATAATCACTCCGATTACAGCTGAGTTGTTTTACAAGATCACAACTCAAACTTGTTGTTTTCACCGGGATCACAACGAACCCAGCTGGTTTTGCGGGCTTACCAGCACAAAACCCTACACGTTGTTTTGCGGGCTAACAACAAACCTTACTCGTTGTTTTCGGGATCACAACGAACCCAACACAAGCACTCCGGCTTGTAACGAGGTAAACCTACCTCCACTGATTCAATCCACTGATTGAACCAGTAACCAAGTGAAATCAAAGTATTTTAACAAAATGCTCCTTCTTGAGCAGATATACAAATTTAAGAATAAATAAAAACTAGGGTTAGAAACGCCTGATGGTTTTCCGGATGATTGCAGCAATGGCTTTCTCCCTTTTCTCCTTGAAAGTTGAATCGATGCCTCAGCAAGATTCCTCAATCGTTGAAAGCTTTGGAGAATGTGTTGCCTCTTTTTGAACTTGGGAATGGCTGAAGATTTTGCACGTTGGATTGCTTTTTGCCTTCCTCTTGAGCTTTGAGAGTCGATTAAATGATGCACACGAATCTCTCTCTCAAATGCAAAGATTGAATCTCTCCTTGAATCAAATGATTCTACAATACTCTCAGTTTCCCCCTTTTTGATATTCAATAGGCTCTCTCTATTTTTCTCTCTTGTTTTTCCTATTTGAATCTGGCTCCTCTATTTATAGATCCTGAAAAGATATAGCCGTTAGACACAGTAAAATATAGCCGTTGATTCAAAATATTACCGTTGGTGCTGATGTGTCAACTCAAAAATTACCGCCCAGATTCCGGGAGTCGGCTCGAGTACTGTGCGAGTCGGCTCGAACACGCGAATCCAGAAACGCACCAAAAAGTGAATTTTCAGGGGTCGACTCGCGAAAAGCTGGGAGTCGACTCTTGACTTTCAGGGGTCGACTCGCGAAAGCTGGGAGTCGACTCGAGAGGCACTCAAAAATGAGTCTTTCTGCCGTCTGAGTCGAGTCGGCTCGCACAGTCACGAGTCGGCTCGAGAAAGTTCAGGGGTCGACTCTTGGACTCGAGACAACATCTCGGAGTCGACTCGGAAACTCTCGAGTCGGCTCGGGACTGATACAAAAATCAGAAAACATTCTGATTTGCTTTGAAAATCATCCCAACCAACTTTGAAATATAAATATGACTTGAATAATGTTGATTTAACAGTAATGCTCAATTTCAAAGCATTTTCATTAATCATTGATCTTTAAAAGAGTGGTATAGAAAATCATTTTTGAATTCATAAGTATAGCTCACTGAAACATATATTCAATTGATTCAAAAACTCATTACATTTTTAACAGTTCATAGTTTCCAATTTGAAATTGCTCATAGTAAGAATATTTCATTGATTGACTTAACATGTTCATAGCCTTTTAGAAAGTAAAGTAATGTCTTTTGGAAATCATCAAAATCAATAAGTTGGGGCAATTATGTTTCAATAATTTCTCAACAATCTCCCCCTTTTTGATGATGACAAAAACATTAAGTATATGCGAGTTAAACTTGAAAGAAATTGTGATTCTAAAATCATTTATGTTCATGGAAAGGCTCCCCCTCAATGAGGTAGCTCCCCCTATGAAACTTTTATAATTCAAAAAAATTTTAAATTTTAGCTTTGAGCAAATGATACTTAAGTTATCTCTTCCCCTTAATAATACTCAAAATTTTTCTTAAATTGCATATACGATTAAATACATTTCTCCCTTTTAATGATTTCTTCTTCTTAAAGAAACTTAACAAACTTGAATCAATTGAAAGCATATACGATTTAAATATTTCTCCCCCTTTTTTGTAATCAACAAAAAGGTTAAGAAATACATTAATGTATTCAAGGTATACTTCAAAACATCATATCTCAAATGTACACAACATTGAAATGAACTGAACTTCATTAACATCAAAAAGCATTACATCAAAGTTCAATTACTACAAATAACTGCAAATTACATAACTGCAAATTTCACATTCATTACATCAAACTCAAATACATAAAGAGAAATCAAAAGTGTTGCCTAGTAATTCTAGTTAAGTGTTCTATAATCTTATGCATTCCTTCACATTGAATCTTGACATAATCTTTTAGTTTTTCATCAACAAACTTGCATGCACTTGAAATTTTGTCTTGAAGCTCTGCATTACTTTAGCATAAGTCTCACCATCTCCACAAATATCCTTCAATTCTTCAAATATATTCTTCAAATCTTCATTTAAGAGGAGGTGGATGAGCTAACATTGGCTTCAATAGAAGATACTCGATCATTAATAGAATAAAGTGCTTCTTCAAGTTCATAAATTTTTCTTCAAATTCAGTCTTCAATCTAGTCTCATGCTCAATTAACTCTGATTTGAATAGAGACCTAAGCTGCTCTAACTGAGTGTCTGAAAAACTGACAGATGTAGAAACAGAGGTCTGAACAGGAGCAGATGTAGATGCAGAAGCAGGAACTGGAATATCTGATGGAGCTGGAACTGGGTCTGGTATGAATGAAGTCTGAGGTGGCTCTGGAGATGAATGTCTAGGTGCCTCAGCTCTATCCTCTAAACTGTTCTTCCTTTCCCAAATTCCATTCTTTTGATAAATCCCATTCTGTTGATAGTGGCCAAGGTATAATAGTCTGTGTGTCTCAATTCCTTCTTGGGCTCACTGTCACTAAACACAATCCCTTGGCTCCTGAACAACTGAGTCAAGATCATACCATAGGGAAGACATGATTTCCTTTTACTTCCACAATCAGCCATGTACCATAAAATCATTCTAGGCAGATTAAAAGGTTTTCCTGATACTATAGCATCCATAATAAAATGTCCCTCTCTGAAACATAGTCAAACCTGCCTGTCTTGGGAAATAAAATCTACTGCAGATATTATGTAAAATCTTAAGTTCCAATGGCAGTTGACTTGCAAGAACTTCCTCAAATCCTTCAAAGTCCTATGTAATAGTCTGGTGAGAGCAGGAGACCTATCCTCTGAAGCAAATGTGCAGGTCCAGACAATGGTAGGTTTAAAAGTCTAGATAAGATGGTGTCAGTAATGTTTAGACTTATGCCTCTCACTATGCTTACTAACCCATTGTCTCCTCTAGTCAATTCTTATAAAATTCTTTACCAAAGCTGGATAAGTAGGACAATCCAATGAACAAATTTTCTCAAGTCCCATTTCTAATAACTGTCTTCCTATAATGAATCCCTCATTTCAAAAAGCTCAAAATCGACCTTCCTTCCCGTTGTCACAACTCTACTAGCTAGGAGGTCTACCTGAGGGTTGAAGTGGAGCAGGAGAATCACTGGAGAAGAAGACGTAGAATCCACGGACGGCTCGCGGACGGGTCGTCGCACGGTCTTTTCCTCTTCATCCCGGCGCCTCTACTGCTAGCTCCACGGTTTTGGGTGCCATAGATTTGATTGGAGTGATTAATCGGAAGTATTTGGAAGATTTGGAGGGTTTGGGAGATTTTTGTAGAGAGAAACGAAGGATTAGAAATGATAGAAATGACCGTCGGGTCGACTCGTGCCCTAGATAATCAACCTGGGACCACGTCGAGTCGACTCGCGCATAACCTCGAGTCGGCTCGCCTAAATCACAGAGAGAAATCCCGAACTCGAGTCGACTCGCTCATACCAGGAGTCGGCTCCCAAGTTTCAGAGAAACTCGAGTCGACTCCGGTACACACCGAGTCGGCTCGGAGACCATTTCAGAACAAAAAAATTGAAAATTTTCTGAATGTTTGAAATGATTCCGGATTTGATTTTGTGTATGATTCATAATCATTGAGTCTTGATAAATCATTTTGATATGAATTCTAGATAATATTTCCTTAAGATTTTGAGGAATTGAAAGAATTCTAGATGCATTTCCTTAAGTATTTCAAAATTTATTCAAAAGGATTACAAATTCCTAATTCTCCTCTAAGATATTCAAACCTTTCTTCACTTAGGGGTTTTGTAAAGATGTCAGCTAATTGTTCTTCAGTGTTTACATAATCTAAACAAATTTCATCATTAGCTACATGTTCTCTTATAAAATGATATCTAATTTCTATGTGTTTTGTCCTTGAGTGTTGAATTGGATTTTTCGTTAAATTGATTGCGCTAGTATTATCACATTTTATGGGTGTCTTATTAAGTTTGATACCATAGTCTTCAAGTTGTCGCTTAATCCATAGGATTTGCGCACAGCAACTTCCAGCTGCTACATATTCAGCTTCAGTAGTTGATAATGCAACTGAATTTTGCTTTTTGCTAAACCATGTGATTAAGTTACTGCCTAAGAAATGGCATGCACCACTTGTGCTTTTTCTATCAATTTTACATCCGGCATAATCAGAATCTGAATATGCAATTAGGTTTAATGTGGAGTCTCTAGAATACCATAAACCTACATTTTTGTGCCATTTAGATATCTTAAATTCTTTTAACAGCTATTAAATGTGATTCTTTAGGTTCAGCTTGAAATCTAGCACACAAACATACTGCAAACATTATATCTGGTCTACTTGCTGTTAAATAGAGAAGGGATCCGATAATACCTCGATAATACTTCTGATCAACCTTCTTACCTTCTTCGTCTTTGTCTAGCTTGCATGAAGGACTCATTGGTGTTCCAAGGGGTTTCATTGTTTCCATACCAAACTTTTTGAGTAGTTCTCTTGTGTACTTGGTTTGGTTGATAAAAATTCCCTCCTTGCATTGTTTGATCTGGAGTCCAAGGAAGAAGTTGAGTTCTCCCATCATGCTCATCTCGAATTCTCCCTGCATTAACTTTGCAAATTCTTGACAAAGAGATTCGTTAGTAGCACCAAAAATAATGTCATCTACGTATATTTGTACTACAAGTAAATCTTTACTTTTTCTTTTTAAAAACAAGTTTTATCACATTTCCTCTTGTAAAATCATTTTCTATTAGAAATTTACTTAACCTATCATACCAAGCTCTAGGTGCTTGTTTCAAACCATATAAAGCTTTGTGCAATTTAAAAACGTGATTTGAAAACTCGTGATCTTCAAAACCTGGTGGTTGTTCTACATAAACTTCTTCATTAATAAGTCCATTTAAAAATGCGCTTTTTACATCCATTTGAAATAGGTTAATGTTCATATGACATGCAAATGCAAGTAAAAGTCTAATGGCTTCTAGTCTAGCTACAGGTGCAAAGGTTTCATCAAAATCAATACCTTCTTCTTGACTATATCCTTTAGCAACCAATCTAGCTTTGTTTCTAATTACTATGCCATTTTCATCTAACTTATTTCTAAAAACCCATTTAGTTCCTATAATTGAATGGTTTTTAGGTCTTTCCACTAAAGTCCAAACATTATTTCTAGTAAATTGATTAGTTCTTCTTGCATAGCTAACATCCAATTATTATCTTTTTCAGCTTCTTCTATAGTTTTAGGTTCTATTTGTGATACAAATGCAAGATGATTACTAATATTTCTCATGTATGATCTAGTCCTTATTCCTTGAGATGGATCGCCTATAAT
Organism: Calamus simplicifolius; assembly: GCA_900491605.1. NCBI lineage: Eukaryota > Viridiplantae > Streptophyta > Magnoliopsida > Arecales > Arecaceae > Calamus > Calamus simplicifolius. The sequence continues at coordinate 328,569 of UESW01001309.1, forward strand.
CAATTCCTTAGGATGACTATGTGCATATCTCCAGTCTCTTGGAAGATCTACATCATTATGATCATTATTAACATCATCGTCCTTATGTGAATCATCTTTAGCTTCTTGTTCATGATCAGAAGATACTTCAATATTAAGTTTTTCAAGATCTTTTTCAATTATGTTTGTATCTTCCTCATCATCAATCTTTTCAGATCCAGTGCTAAAGATTCATCGAAAACTACATGAATGGATTCTTCAACTACTAAGGTTTTCTTGTTAAAGATTCTATATGCCTTACTAGTTGTTGAATAACCTAGAAAAATTCCTTCATCAGATTTAGCATCAAATTTTCCTAAGTTGTTTTTACCATTATTATGAATGAAACATTTACATCCAAATGCATGAAAGTATTTTATATTTGGTTTTCTTTCATTCCATAATTCATAAGGTGTTTTCTTTAATATTGGTCTTATTAAAGCTCTATTTAAGATGTAACATGCTGTGTTAATTGCTTCCGCCCAAAAATACTTTGGTAAGTTGCTTTCACATAGCATGGTACGGGCCATGTCTTCTAAAGTTCTATTCTTTCTTTCAACTACACCGTTTTGTTGTGGAGTCCTAGGGGCTGAAAAATTATGATTAATTCCATTTTCAGTGCAGAAATTTTCAAATAAGTGATTTTCAAATTCTGTTCCATGATCACTTCTAAGAGATACTATAGTAGTGTTTTTCTCATTTGTGACTTTCTTGAAAAATTTCAGGAACATCGAGAAAGTCTCATCTTTGTGAGCTAAAAACATTACCCAAGTATATCTAGAATAATCATCTACAATCACTAGACCATATTTCTTTCCTCCTAGACTTGTGGTTCTAGTTGGTCCGAAAAGGTCCATGTGAAGTAGCTCTAGTCCCCTAGAAGTTGAAACAATGTTTTTAGATTTAAATGAACTTCTAGTTTGTTTTCCAAATTGACATGCATCACAGATTTTATTATTTTCAAAATCTAATTTAGGTAAACCTTTGACTAAATCCATTTTAATTAGTTTTGAAATAAGGTGTGTGCTTGCATGACCTAATCTACGATGCCACAACCAACTAATATCATTAATGTTAGCATTATCAGCAATTAGGCAATGACTACTCTTAGAAGTTTTGTCTGTGTCAACTAAGTATATATTGCCAAATCTATAACCAGTAAAAACAATGCTATCATCAATAGAATTAGTTACAGTGCATAAAGAAGATTTAAATGAAACATTAAAGTTTTTATCACATAATTGACTTATGCTAATTAGATTATGCTTCAAACCATTAACATAAAGTACATTATCAATACTATAGATGGAGTTATGCGAACTTTACCAAGGCCCAAAATTTGACCTTTACCGTTATCGCCAAATGTCACAACTCCACCTACATTTTCTTCTAGGGTGATGAATTCCTCTTTGTCACCCGTCATATGTCTTGAGCAGCCGCTATCAAGATACCACTTCTTTGATCTTTTGGCTACAAGACATTCCTGCAATATCATCAAACTTTATGCTTAGGTACCCAAGCTTTCTTGGGTCCTTCATGGTTAGCAGCAATAAAAATTGTTCCTTTCGGAACCCATATTTCTTAGCTTTAATATTTAACTTGTTGTTATTTAACGTTTTGCATTCAAAGGATTTGTGACCTTTTTCATTACATTTAAAACAAGTTATATTACCTTGGTTGGCTTTTATAAAAATATTCTTTAGTGATTTCTGTTTTCTTAATGTGTTATATCCTAAACCAGCTTTGTCAAAAACAGCTTTTTGACTATCTAGGATCATGTTAAGTTTAGTTGAACTTAAAGTGAATTTCTCAACAATGTCCTTATATTTTTTAACATCTTTCTTAAGAGAGTCAATTTCTTTAGCTTGCTGTTCTTTATCTAAAGCTAAAGTTTCTATTTGATCTTTTAAATCTTTAGTTGAGTTTTTAGTTTCAGATTTTAATAAATCTTTTTCTTGATTAAGATTATCTCTTTCTTTCCTAAGTTCTTCTTTTTCATTAGTTAAGTTCTTAACTTCTAAAGCTAATTCATTTTTACTTTTAGCTAAACTAATGTTATCATTTTTCACAGATTTAAATTTCTTTTTCAACAATTTAAAATCTATCATAAGTTCATTAAAAGCCTCAAACATTTCATCAAAAGTAAAATCATCATTTGAGTTTTCAGAACTTACCTCATTGTCGCAGTCGTCGTCGTTGGCCATGAAGCAAATATTGGCAACTTCCTTTTGCTCTTCTTCTTCCGACGAGGAAGATTCATCAGACCATGTTGCCATATGCTTTCTTCTTTTTCTTGTAGGCCTTTTTCAGTAAAGGACAATCATATTGAAAGTGCCCTGGCTTTTTGCACTCATAACATATAAGGGCTCTTTTCTTTTTCTTTCTCCTTGTCCTTTTTCTTATCCTTTTCTCCTTCAATCTTGCTCCAAATTTCTTTTTGGAAGGCCTTTTTCTCATAAACCTTCTGAACTTCTTGGCCAAGAGAGCAGTTTCATCATCATCTTCATCACTATCATCACTGCTGCTCTCTTCCATTCTGCAGTCTTGAGGGCAATGTTTTTCTTCTTTTTGTTTCCTCCTCAACATGCTGCCTCATTGTCAATTCGTGGGTCATGAGAGATCCTAGAAGCTCCTCTAAGGGTAGTGCATTGAGGTCTTTGGCTTCTTGGATTGCTGTGACTTTTGCTTCCCACGATCTTGGCAATGACCTGAGTATTTTGCGAACAAGATCAGCATTAGTATAAACTTTTCCTAGACTTTTCAAACCATTCACAATATCGTGAATCTAGTGAACATGCATGTGATGGTTTCAGTTTGTTCCATTGTGAACAATTCATATTTATGAACCAAAATATTTATCTTTGATTCTTTTACTTGGTTTGTTCCTTCATGTGTAATTTCCAACCTATCCCATATTTCTTTAGCGGAATTACAAGTAGAGATGCGGTTGAATTCATTTGAATCTAAGGAACAATATAAGATATTAATGGCTTTGGCATTAAGTTGAGCCATTCTCCTATCATTATCATTCCAATCCCTTTCGGGCTTTGGAACAATAGTGCCATCAATAAGGTGTGTGGGTGTACTAGGTCCATTTAATATAACACCCCAAAGCTCATAATCAGAAGCTTGAATGAATATCCTCATTCTAGCTTTCCAATAAGAATAGTTTGAGCCATTAAAAAGTGGAGGTCTATTCGTAGAATGACCTTCAGCAAAACTAGAACCACTTTGTGTTGCCATAATGACCTTTAGCTCTTGATCGTGAGATCAAACTCTAAATGAGCACTATGCTCTGATACCAATTGTTGGCCCAGATGGCAACCCAAGAGGGGGGGGTGAATTGGGTTCTTAAAAATTTAAGACTTTTTAACTTTAATTGATTAGTTAGCAAGATGTGCAAGTGAGATTAACTAATAAGCAAAGAACAAGCAGTTAACAAAGAGAGATAGAGATAGAGAAAATGAACACGGCAAACACAAATATTTTATAGTGGTTCGGTGCAACCAACACCTACGTCCACTCCCAAGATCACTTGGGTCCACACTATAATCTCTCTAGATTACAGCCGAGTTGTTTTACAAGATCACAACTCAAACTTGTTGTTTTCACGGGATCACAACGAACCCAGCTGGTTTTGCGGGCTTACCAGCACAAAACCCTACACGTTGTTTTGCGGGCTAACAACAAACCTAATCACAACGAACCCAACACAAGCACTCCGGCTTGTAACGAGGTAAACCTACCTCCACTGATTCAATCCACTGATTGAACCAGTAACCAAGTGAAATCAAAGTATTTGTAACAAAATGCTCCTTCTTGAGCAGATATACAAATTTAAGAATAAATAAAAACTAGGGTTAGAAACGCCTGATGGTTTTCCGGATGATTGCAGCTGGCTTTCTCCCTTTTCTCCTTGAAAGTTGAATCGATGCCTCAGCAAGATTCCTCAATCGTTGAAAGCTTTGGAGAATGTGTTGCCTCTTTTTGAACTTGGAAATGGCTGAAGATTTTGCACGTTGGATTGCTTTTTGCCTTCCTCTTGAGCTTTGAGAGTTGATTAAATGATGCACACGAATCTCTCTCTCAAATGCAAAGATTGAATCTCTCCTTGAATCAAATGATTCTACAATACTCTCAGTTTTCCCTTTTTGATATTCAATAGGCTCTCTCTATTTTTCTCTCTTGGCTATTTGAATCTGGCTCCTCTATTTATAGATCCTGAAAAGATATAGCCGTTAGACACAGTAAAATATAGCCGTTGATTCAAAATATTACCGTTGGTGCTGATGTGTCAACTCAAAAATTACCGCCCAGATTCCGGGAGTCGGCTCGAGTACTGTGCGAGTCGGCTCGAACACGCGAATCCAGAAACGCACCAAAAAGTTTTCAGGGGTCGACTCGCGAAAAGCTGGGAGTCGACTCTTGACTTTCAGGGGTCGACTCGCGAAAGCTGGGAGTCGACTCGAGAGGCACTCAAAAATGAGTCTTTCTGCCGTCTGAGTCGAGTCGGCTCGCACAGTCAGAGTCGGCTCGCGAAAGTTCAGGGTCGACTCTTGAAAGTGTCGACTCGAGAGGAGTCGACTCGGAAACTCGAGTCGGCTCGGGACTGATACAAAAATCAGAAAACATTCTGATTTGCTTTGAAAATCATCCCAACCAACTTTGAAATATAAATATGACTTGAATAATGTTGATTTAACAGTAATGCTCAATTTCAAAGCATTTTCATTAATCATTGATCTTTAAAAGATTGGTATAAAAATCATTTTTGAATTCATAAGTATAGCTCACTGAAACATATATTCAATTGATTCAAAAACTCATTACATTTTTAACAGTTCATAGTTTCCAATTTGAAATTGCTCATAGTAAGAATATTTCATTGATTGACTTAACATGTTCATAGCCTTTTAGAAAGTAAAGTAATGTCTTTTGGAAATCATCAAAATCAATAAGTTGGGGCAATTATGTTTCAATAATTTCTCAACAGCCCGCGATTGGCCGGGGATCATGTCTCCTGGAGCGGATCAATGCGGCACACCTCGGGCGCAGGCGAGATTTTTGGCTGGCAGCTTGCAACGCAATGGACGCGCGCCAGGTGGTGGGATCTCGGGCAGCGTTAGCTGAAGACGGGGGCTATAAAAACCTTTCAAGAGCCTGTAGAAACTTTTACGCTGCCATTGCTTTCTTCTACTTTCTTCTTCCCTGAGTTCTTCTGCAACCTGAGTCTTTCCAACTCTCAGGTTAGTTTCATCCCTTTTTTACCTATGGACCGCCGTGCCATTAGGGAGGGCAAGAGACCCATAGAAGAGTCTTCCCAATCTAGCAGTGAAGACCAAGCCCCTGTAGCTAGAAGTCGAATGCCTCAGTCGATGGGCGGCGTCGTCATCCATGGTCAATCGAGGGCAATAGGACCTCCGACTACCTTCGGTCCTCCTATTAGGGCAGTCCCCTTGTCCTCTCGCTGTCCGGTGCTTCCTCCGGCGGTGAGTTCTGATCCAGCGGGTCTAGCTGGGGTAGCTTCAACCATGATCTCTAAGGACGTAGAGGCCGTTAGAGCTAAATACCATGTCTCTGACTTCATTGGCCAGTCCGCGCTGGGGCCCGAAGACAGGGTGACCTCTGACTATCCAGGTCGGGTCACTCTGTACGAGGAGTTCTTCTGGTGCGGGCTGCGCCTTCCTTTCCATCCTTTTTTTCTTAATCTCTTAGATAGGTATAGGTTAGTGCCAGCACAGTTGACTCCGAACTCGATTCGGATCATCTACGCCTTTGTCATCCTTTGTCATTTAGAGGGAGCCCGCGCAGGGCTATCTCTGTTACGAGCTTTCTATAAGCTCCGCCGTCAAGGTGAGGGTGCCTGGTGGGCATTTACTGCCAGGCCGGGTAGAGCTTTCCCCTTAGACCTCTCGTCCAAAATTAGGGGGTGGAAACCTAGATTTCTTTTTGCCCACGTCGAGGGGGTCAGGGCCGCTTGGAGGGAGCCGATACTAGCTCCAACGAAGATTCCACCGTAAGGGATAGGGATAAGGAATTATTCACCCAACTGTCCAACTGTCAAATCCCGGCTATAAGGAACTCCTGTCCGAGGAGAACCTGGTAGAAGCCGAGTTAGCCCCGGTGACCGGTGAGCTTGGCGCCTGAATCCTTCTATCCGTCCTTCGATTTACTGTATGCCGCCACTGATGCTCATTATTCTTTTCTGTGTAGCAATGAAGGTTTCCGCCAGCGATTTCAAGGCCATTTTGAGGCAGAAAAGGCGGGCGACCGGAGAGTCATCCAGGCCGGCGAAGAAACTCCGAGGAAGGGAACCGGCCAGGCCGGCCGCAGCCCCCACAGCCCTAACGCCTGCCAGGGAGCCGGCTGAGATGAAGCCGATTGTAGGAGCGGCCCGGAAGCCAGCGAGGGCCAAAATCGAAGAAGGGGAGATCCCGGCCACCACCGAAACGACGGTGGTAATTTTGGATGGAGAGGAGGAAGCTCCCACCGCCGCCGATGTGCCCGAGGTGGGGCGGGTTACTGTTACTGTCGGCCCTCCGACTGCTGCAGAGCCGGAGAGGGAAGGTGCTCCCCCAACCGCCAGCGAGGGGGAGCGGGTCGCCAGGGAGGTCCGGAATGGGGCGAAGGCGACCGAGAAGCAAAGGGGTGAGTCGGGGAGCTCATCCCATCAATCGGCCCGGCGCCCGGCCCGACGCCCGGCCCGCCCACAAGCCGAAGGCCCGCAGGTGGGGCAGACGAGGCTGGTTCCCCCGGTCAGCACAATGGCGGATGCCGCATAGGCCTTCCGCCTCCTGTCGGGAGTCCGAACTACCGAGCTTGAAGAGGAGATGCGGGGAATGAGCCACTCCGCACTCCTAGATATGGTCATGGTCTCTGTTGTCCAGGTAAATTTTGAATACTTCTCATTTTTTCCATATTTCTTCTTCTTCTCGTAGCTGACACGCTTCTTCTGCTACAGCTGGTCAATGGAGCATTGGGCCTCCGCGAGGCGCTAGCCCATTCTTCCAACGGAATAACCAAGGCCTTGGCGCGAGCCGATAGATATAAGAAGGAGAGCATGGTGCAGGCCAAAGCCTTGCTCACCTTCATCAAGAAACCTCGGCCCATGAGGAGAGCTGGGCCGGTCGCCTGAGGGAGATGGATAGCCGGGCTGAAGCCGAGAGCGGCCAAGCCTCCGCAGCCGAGGCCAAAATGGAGTTGGCCTCAGAGAGATTGAAGGCCGCCACGGCACAGAACGAGGAGTTGACTCGGCGGCTTCAATGCGCCGAGGAGGAGACTCGAATTGCGGCAGAGAGGGTGGCCGCCGAGGAGAGGGCGGCAGCGGAGGCGGGCTCGGAGAAGGCCGGGGCGGTGGCATGTGCTGATGAGGCCAGCGCCCGCGCCGAAGAGGCCGAGAGCAAGGCCTGGGAGGCCGAGGCCAGAGCACAGCGGGCCAAAGCCGAGGCGGGGCAAGCCATCTCCAATTATAAGGCCTCGCCGGAGTTCAAGCAGGAAGTCATCGAGGCCAGCCTCGATGCTTATGTTCAGGGCTTCGAGATGTGCAAGGTTAGAGTATCCGTGGCCCTCAAGATCGATATTGCTGAACTTGAAAACGTCCGACCTGGGGATTCTGACAAGGAGCCCACGGAGAAAAAGGACGAAGAGAAGACCGGCCCCGGCGAGCCTTGAGTTATTTTTCTATGCTTTATTGTGTATAACCGGCCTCGGGCCCAATTTTGTACCTCTCTTCAATAGTTAATGAAAAAAACTTTTTCTCCCAACTTCTTTGTGTTTTGATCCATCCGGTCTTTCTTGTTCTGAGAAAAACGCCTTACTGTGCTTTACTTCTTGTGGCCAAATCGTATGTGCTGACGATGTCGTAGCCGAATATAGTATCTTCTGAAATGTTCCACAATTCCGGACTTAGCCAATATTTGAATGCGTCTCTAGGATGTAGGCCGGCCATATGAACGGTTACTTAAGATGTTTCGTGCTGTCGTAGGATATTGGCAAGAAGGCTCATTTACGTATGAATCTTCCAAAGGCTTGGAAAGATCCCCGGGCGACTCGACGCCAAGCCTAATTTTGGTGGCATTCGGATTGACCAGAGATGGCTGGGGCCTGAGGGGCGACTCAACCGGGTACGGAGCTGCTAGGGTCTTAACCGACTCGAGGGCACCGCCGTGCTGGGGCCGAGTGGTGTCCCATTAGCCGCGATGCCGACGAGCTCCTTTTGAACTGCTTCAGGGGTTTGTGTGCCACCTGAAGGGTGACTCGACCAGGTACGGAGCTGCTAGGGTCTTAACCGACTCGGGGGCACCGTCGTGCCGGGGCCGAGTGGTGTCCCGTTAGCCATGATGCCGGCGAGCTCCTTTTGAACCATTTCAGGGGTTTGTGTGCCGCCTGAAGGGCGACTCGACCGGGTACGGAGCTGCTAGGGTCTTAATCGACTCGGGGGCACCGCCGTGCCAGGGCCGAGTGGTGTCCCATTAGCCGTGATGCTGGCGAGCTCCTTTTGAATCGCTTCAGGGGTTTGTGTGCTGCCTGAAGGGCGACTCAACCGGGTACAGAGCTGCTAGGTCTTAACCGACTCGGGGGCACCGTCGTGCCGGGGCCGAGTGGTGTCCCGTTAGCCACGATGCCGGCGAGTTCCTTTTGAACCGCTTCAGGGGTTTGTGTGCCGCCTGAAGGGCGACTCATCGGGTATGGAGCTGCTAGGGTCTTAACCGACTCGGGGGCACCGCCGTGCCGGGGCCGAGTGGTGTCCCGTTAGCCGCGATATAGGCGAGCTCCTTTTGAACCGCTTCAGGAGTTTGTGTGCCGCCTGAAGGGCGACTCGACCGGGTACGGAGCTGCTAGGGTCTTAACCGACTCAGGGGCACTGCCGTGCCGGGGCCGAGTGGTGTCCCGTTAGCCGCGATACCGGTGAACTCCTTTTGAACCGCTTCATGGGTTTATGTGTCACCTGAAGGGCGACTCGACCGGGTACGGAGCTGCTAGGGTCTTAACCGACTTGGGGGCACCGCCGTGCCAGGGCAAAGTGGTGTCCCATTAGTCGCGATGCCGGCGAGCTTCTTTTGAACCGCTTCAAGGGTTTGTGTGCCCCCTGAAGGGCAACTCGACCGGGTACGGAGCTGCTAGGGTCTTAACCGACTTGGGGGCACCGTCGTGCCGAGGCCGAGTGATGTCCCGTTAGCCGCAATGCCGGCAAGCTCCTTTTGAACCGCTTCAGGGGTTTGTGTGCCGCCTGAAGGGCAACTCGACCGGGTACAGAGCTGCTAGGGTCTTAACCAACTTGGGGGCATCGCCGTGCCGGGCCGAGTGGTGTCCCGTTAGTCGCGATGCCGGCAGCTCCTTTTGAACCGCTTCAGGGGTTTGTGTGCCGCCTGAAGGGCACAAAACCAGGTATGGAGCTGCTAGGGTCTTAACCGACTCGGGGGCATCGTCGTGCCGGAGCCGAGTGGTGTCCCGTTAGCCGCGATGCCAGCGAGCTCCTTTTGAGAGACTTGATCCTTGGATGCAAGGGAGAGTAGGCTGTTGCGTCAGAAGGGACCTCCTTTACTGCTTACGCCCTAGGGGAATACATCATTGATAATATTGGCGAAGGTTGTCCGCATTTCAGGTACGTGGAATGGGTTGTCCATCGAGCTCTTCTAGTTTGTATGCCCCCCGGTGGAGTATCTCGGCGACACGATAAGGACCCTCCCAGTTGGGGGATAGTTTGCCCCCCTCTATAAGCTTTGAAACCTCAGCTTTTCTCAAAACCAAGTCTCTGCGGCGAAAAACCTTAAGACGAACTCGAGCATTGTAGTACCTGGCCGCTCGCTGACGAAAAGTCGCCATGCGCAGCCTCGTCCGATCATGCGCCTCGTCGATGAAATCCAAATTAGCCCGAATCAGCGCGGAGTTGTTTTCCTCGCTGAAGGACTCCATGCGTGGACTGGGTAATCCGATCTCGACAGGAATGACGGCTTCAGATCCGAAGGCAAGACTGAAGGGAGTCTCGCCCATCGGGGCTCTGGGGGTCGTGTGATAGGCCTATATCACGCTGGGGAGCTCCTCCACCCATCGACCTTCAGACCCGTCTAACCGGGTTCTGAGTCCTCTAAGGATGGTGCGGTTCATGACCTCGGCCTCCCCATTGGTTTGGAGGTGGCCGACAGAGGTGAATCGATGATGAATGCCTAGCTCGTCACAGAAGACTTTAAATGCTTTGTTGTTGAATTGGCGGCCGTTGTCCGTGACGAGGGTGTGAGGCAGGCCAAAACGGCATATGATTGACTTCCAAAAGAAAGCTTTGACTTTGCTTTCAGTGATCTTGGCTAGTGCCTCGACCTCGACCCATTTGGTGAAGTAGTCAATGACAACTAGCAAGAACCTCTGTTGCCCAGAAGCTAGGGGGAATGGCTCGAGAATGTCTATTCCCCAATGAGCGAAAGGCCATGGGGCCGAGAGTGGGTTCATCGGGGTAGATGGTTGATGTTGGATGTGTGCATGGCGCTGGCAACCATCGCATTTCTGAACTAATTTAGCTGCATCCTCCCTCATAGTGAGCCAGAAGTATCCCTGACGGAGGGCCTTTTGGGCTAAGGATCTGCCTCCCATATGGTTTCCGCAGATGCCCTCGTGGATTTTTCTGAGGATGTAGTCGGTGTCGGCAGGTCCCGCACACTTGAGCAGGGGATAGGAGAATGACCTTCTGTATAGACGCCCATCGAGGAGGATGAATTTGGAGGCTCTCCACTTGAGCAGCCTGGCTTTGTTGTGGTCATCAGGGAGTGTGCCATCAGTGAGATAACGAACGTAGGCATCCATCCATGTGGGCTCTTGGGTGAGCGGGAGGATTTTCTCGCTATCCTCTATACTGGGTCTTTCCAAATATTCAATGTAAGCATCCCTTGCCACACCGTCGGCAGAGGTGGTCAGACGAGAAAGGATGTCGGCCTTGGCATTTTCGCTCCGTGGAATATAACTGATATTGAAATAAGCTAGCAGGGAGGTCAGAAGCCGAACCTTGCCCAAGTACTGAGTCATAATGGGGTCACGCGCCTCGTACTCCCCATTGATTTGCCCGGAGATGAGTTGCAAGTCCGTGAAAGCTCTGAGATGCCTTATTCCAAACTCCTGGGCTAGCCTTAACCCGGCCAGCAGGGCCTCGTACTCAGCTTGATTGTTGGTGGCTTCGAATAGAAACCGCAGGGCGCATTCTGTCCTCTCTCCGCTTGGTCCAGCAAGAATGAGGCCGGTGCCACTCCCTTGAGAGTTTGATGTGTCGTCCACATGAAGGATCCAAGTTTCTCCATCTCCGCCTGGTCCGGGCTCGTGCTGTTCCTTGGTAACCTCCTCAGTCATCTCCTCTGCCCAAGTGCATTCAACTAGGAAATCAGCCAAAACTTGGGACTTCAGAGCCGGTCGAGCCTAGAAAGAAAGGTTGAACTATCCAAGCTTTATGGCCCACTTGGCGAGTCGGCCTGAGGTATCTGGACGAGCTAGGATGGCTTGCAGGGGCTGATCCATGAGCACCACAATAGGATGGGCTTGAAAATACGGGCGGAGACACCGAGTAGAGACTATCAGGGCGAAGATAACCTTCTCTATTTTGGAGTACTTGACTTCTGCATCATGGAGAACCTTTCTCACATAATAGACAAGCCTTTGAGTTCCATCAGCGTCGAGACGCACTAAAACTGAACTAACGGCTTCCGAAGAAGCGGCTAAGTAGAGGAAAAGACTTTCCCCGTCTCTTGGCTTGGATAGGAGCGGTGGAGAGGACAAAAACGCCTTCAACCCATCGAAGGCTCTCTGGCAATCGTCTGTCCACTCGAAGCTATTCATCTTCCGCAAGGCCTTGAAGAAGGGCAAGCATCTCTCGGCCGATTTGGAGAGGAAACGACTTAGAGCCACTATCCTCCCGGTTAATCGCTGCACTTTCTTCTTGCTGGACGGTGGCCTCATGTCGAGTATGGCGCTGATCTTCTCTGGGTTCACCTCGATCCCCCGCTGGGTTACCATGAAACCCAGGAACTTGCCTGCCGTGACCCCAAAAGCACACTTCTTGGGGTTCAGCTTAACTTGGAAGCGACGGAGGTTGTTGAAGGTCTCCTCTAAGTCGGAGACGTGATCAGAGGCGCGGGTGCTCTTTGTCAGCATGTCATCTACATAGACTTCCATATTCCGGCCTAACTGGTCCTGGAACACTCTGTTCATCAATCTTTGGTAAGTTGCTCCCGCATTCTTGAGGCCAAAAGACATCACTTTGTAGCAATAAATGCCTTTTTCCGTCACAAAGGAGGTGTGCTCTTCGTCGCTGGGGTCCATCCTTATCTAATTATATCCTGAGAAGGCGTCCATGAAGCTGAGGAGTTCGTGCCCGGAGGTGGAATCCACCAGCTGATCAATTCTTGGCAGGGAAAAGCTGTCTTTTGGACACGCCTTGTTGAGGTCGGTGAAGTCTATGCAAATCCTCCAGCTCCCATTTGCCTTACGCACCATGACCACATTAGCCAGCCAACTAGGGTAGTGTGCCTCCCGGATGTGGCCGGCACTGAGTAGTTTGTTGACTTCCTCGTCAATAGCCTTTTGTCGATCAGGAGCAAAGCTTCTCTTCTTTTGGCGGATTGGACGGTGCCGCGGGTCAATGTTGAGCTTGTGGGTGATTACTTTCGGAGGGATGCCGGGCATATTAGATGCTGACCAAGCAAAAACGTCTGAATTAGCCCGCAAAAAGGCTAAGAGATGCTCCCGGTCTTCTGGGGGAAGGAGTCCGCCGACACGGATGGCCCTTGCCGGGTCATCTCCAAGAGGGAAGGTTAAAAGGTGTTCAGCTGGTTCCCCTCCCTTGTTAGAGTCTCTGGGGTTGGATGCTTGAAAAGCTAGTTCAGCTTCCAAAGGACTTGATGCCGCATGATAACAGGGCAGGACTGGGCTGACCTCACCGCGCATCTCTCCGACTCCTTCACTAGTGGGGAACTGCACCCGTAAACGCCGGGTGGAGATAACTGCATCCAAAAGGTTCAAACCTGGATGCCGGAGAATGGCATTGTACGCCAAGGGAACCCTCACAACCAGGAATTCATGATCACTGTGCTTTGGCATGGCGGTTCCGGCTGTCACAGGCAAAGGTATTTCACCTTTAACCCTTACGGAGTCCCCAGTAAAATTGACCAAAGGGGTCGCCACAGGCTGAAGGGAGTCCAAAGATAATCCCATCCGAACAAAAGTCAGCTGAGCTGCCACTATCAACTAATATCCTCTTTACAGGGTGCTTGGCGATCATCATAGAGATGACGACGCCTTCATTGTTTACATTTTCCACGACAACAGATCCCCCCCCAGGAATTACATTACTCGGCGCCTCCTCCCCCTCGGCCGCTTAGATGCGGAGGCTGGCCTCCAGGACACCATTCCGACCATCCGCTCTGTGGGGGCGTTGTCGATCGGGGCTTGAACAGGCGGAGGCCCCATGAGGGTCGGCAGCGGCTGCTGCGCCTTCTGAACATACTTGCCGAGGTAGCCCCGCTGAATGAACAACTCGATGGCCTACTTCAAGCTGTAGCAGCTGTCAGTGTCGTGGCCATAGTCCCGGTGGAATCGGCAGTAGCGGCTTTTGTCGCGGGGAGGACCTTTCTTCTTGAGAGGAGGGCGCTGGAGGTAAGGCTCGCCTTCGATCTCCATCAGAATGTGAGATCAAGGGGCAGAAGAGGTGTTAGCTTGCTCTCGTCGGGGACAGGGCTTCTACACCTGTTGTCGGATCGATGAGGTGGGTCAGCTCGCCGGTGTCGAGGGGGCCCGCTTGGCTTAGGGCGAGCGGGCTTGTGGCTGGAGCTCCTTGAAGATTCTCGGCGGGTGAAGTCGGCTTCATCCACACGGATGTACTTTTGAGCCCGGAGGAGGAGGTCGGAATAAGAGCTCGGGGGCTTCTTATCCAAAGAAAAGGTGAAGCGGGATGGGAGGAGACCCCGCTTCAACGCCAACGTTGCTACCGTGTCATCGAGATGGTAGACCTCGAGGGCGGCAGCCTTGAACCGGGACACAAAGTCCCGCAGCGACTCTCCCTCCTTCTGGCGCACGGAGAAGAGGCTGTCCGCTACCCTTGGAATCGGCAGGCTTCGAAATGTGCCAGGAAGGCCTTCTCCAGTTCTTGGAAGGAGTCGATACTGTGAAGGGACAAGCGCGAGTGCCACGCGCGAGCGGCCTTCCGCAAAGTGGCGGGAAAGGCCTTGCAGAGAAGGGCGTCTGAAGCGCCTTGGACCTGAATCATTGCTTTATAACTCTCGAGATGGTCGAGAGGATCTATCGTACCATCGTACGGGTCCACCTGGGGGAAGCAAATATGGAGGGGACATGCTCCTCTAATATCCGGCGGGTGTAAGGAGGACGGGTGTCGAACTCTTCCTCCGGTTGATGATTGATTTTCCTGGCGAGCTCGTTGAGCCGCCTGTTGTACTCCTCCAGGCGCTCCTCCGCCTGTCAGCTGATTGTTGGGGCCCTCCGAGATGGCTCGGAGGAGGAAGAAGAAGAAGAAGACGGAGAAGGAGACGGGAGTCGGGACTTCCGCTTTGGCTCCTCCTGATGATGCAGCCTAGGAGGGAATTTGCTGGGGCCACGATCAGGGGACCGTGGCCGCTTGGAGGGCTCGCGGCGAGGCTTCCTAGGGGAAGCTGGGCGATGACCGCCCTCCCACCGACGGCCTTCCACCGTGGAGAACCTCCCCTCGCCGACTGCTGACTGGTGGGGGGAGCGGTTTGGTGCTGGGTGGCCACGGACTATTGCTGCTGGAGCCCATGGACCATAGCAGTGAGAGTTTGGACTTGTTGGGAGAGGGTTGCCAGTTGCTCCGCCATTTGGATGGCTGCGTTTGGTGGTGGGCAGGTGACTGGAGGATCGGCAGCAAGGGGGTTGGCCTCCTGCTGCCTAACTGGCGGGGGAAGCCCCGCTGGACAGCTGATGGAAGCGTCCTGAGCTCGTGTTACCACCATGATTTCAAGGAGAGAAGAGAGGGGGAGAAGAGTTTTGCGAGATGTAGCATAGGGAAGCCCTGAGATACTTGCTGCGTCCTACACCAACTGCCCCCTTCCTGGCGCGCCAATCTGATGACGCCCAATCACTGGTCCTGAACGTCGGGAACGGACTGATTCTCGAACCTTCGCTTCACCAGGTTGCCTGCAAAGAAGTCCCAGGACCGGAGAGGATTCTCTGATGGGACCCTCCGATGCCCAAGTTAGCAATTGAGGTCACAGCAGAAGAGGAGCTCGAATGAGCTCTTTTTAGATGAAAAAGATGCTCCCGGGGAGGAGGGATTCCTCTTTGGGCCTGAGGATAGCGATTTTTTTAGGGTTATCGCACATACCTAATTATTGAGTGGATTCACCTTTTTATAGGGGTTGACCCTGGCATGATCACGTGGGATTCCGTGAAGAAGGAATGTCGCGGAGTTTTTGGGAGTTGCGTGAATTTGCGCTGGTTGATGGGTTCTGTCCCATCGAAAAGGAAGAAAACGGCGGTTGATGGGCTAAGTCCCATCAGCCAGCGGGGCTATTGGGTAGTTGGATCCAGTCCCATCAGCAGCATGGCCAGTGGATAGTTGGATCTGGCGTTGTTAGGCGGCGCGGGTCAGAGAGGTAGCGTCCCGAGCTACTACGGCCGTGTTGGGACAGATTTGGAGGAATTGGGAAGTCTCGACTCTCCCGAGGGAGCAGAGGCTTTTCTGGGTCGGCCAGGGGTGGCCAGGGCCAGCCTCGCCGACTAAGACGTGCCGGGGCGGAGCCGACCAGGAATGGCCGGGGCCGACTCGACGAGCTTGGAGACGCCGAGGCCGATAAAGGCCGACCAGGAATGGTCGGGGCCGACTCGGCGGGCTTGGAGACGCCGGGGCCGAGAAGGGCCGACCACGAATGGTCGGGGCCGACTCGGCGGGCTTGGAGACGCCAGGCCGAGAAGGGCCGACCACGAATGGTCGGGGCCGACTTGGCGGGCCTGGAGACGCCGGGGTCGAGAGGGGCCGACCAGGAATGGTCGGAGCCGATTCGGCGAGCCTGGATACGCCGGGGCCGAGAGGGGCCGACCAGGAATGGTCGGGGCCGACTCGGCGGACTTGAGATACCGGGGCCGAGAAGGGCCGACCAGGAATGGTCGGGGCCGACTCGGCGGGCTTGGAGATGCCGGGGCCGAGAAGGGCCGACCAGGAATGGTCGGGGCCGACTCGGCGGTCTTGGAGACGCCGGGGCCGAGAGGGGCCGACCAAGAATGGTCGGGGCCGACTCGGCGGTCCTGAAGATGCCGAGGCCGAGAGGGGCCGACCAGGAATGGTCGGGGCCAACTCGGCGGGCTTGGAGACGTGGGCCGAGAAGGGCCGACCAGGAATGGTCGGGGCCGACTCGGCGGTCTTGGAGACGCCGGGGCCGAGTGGGGCCGACCAGGAATGGTCGGGGCCGACTCGGCGGGCTTGGAGATGCCGGGGCCGAGGGGGCCGACCAGGAATGGTCGGGGCCGACTCGGCTGGCTTAGAGATGCCGGGGCCGAGAAGGGCCGACCAGGAATGGTCGGGGCCGACTCGGCGGTCTTGGAGACGCCGGGGCCAAGAGGGGCCGACCAGGAATGGTCGGGGCCGACTCGACGGGCTTGGAGGCGCCGGGGCCGAGAAGGGCCGACTAGGAATGGTCGGGGCCAACTCGATGAGCTTAGAAATGCCGGGACCGAGAATGGCCGACCAGGAATAGTCGGGACCGACTCGGCGGTCTTAGAGATGCCGGGGCGCACTAATATTTTGGTTTTATCAAATTACCCTTGTGGCTACATCAGCTACATCAAAGACCGCACTAGAAATTAGTAATCATTTTGACGTCCTTAACATCCAAAGAAAGGAAAGGGAACAATGGAGAAATAATCAATTAATGAAGCACCAAATCGAGAATCCAAAGAAACCAGAACTAAAACAGTAATTAAGAGCCATCACTAAAAGCCAAACACCGAAATCACAACGCAAATCAAAACTAAATAAGCGAAACCAGTCAAGAAGCCATGAGAGATGATTGCGAAAGGGGATCGCCTGCCTCTTCACCCTCGTTCTTGAGGCGGAGGATTGCGGCTCCAGGGCCTCGATCTTCGTTCTTGAGGCGTTCTTGAGGCGAAGGATTGCGGCGCCAGGGCCTCGATCTTCGTTCTTGTGGTGGAGGATTGCTGCTCCTGGGACTCGATCATCGTTCTTGGAGCGGAGGATTGCCGCTCCGGGGACGCGAAGGTCGGTTCGGATTCTCGATCTCCAATGGTCCCCGATAACCGAGGGAGGGAGGATGAAGAGAGCCAACGAAGGGGTCCATTTATAACAACAGAACATAGGATGCAACTCGGGTTCATCAAACTCCCTAACCTTAACCCTATTGGTAAAATATTAATCCTAATTCTAATTCTATTCCTAATTATAAAATTTTAACTATAATCCTATTTTAAAAATCGAATTTGGATTGAATTTGAATTGAAATTTGGATTGATGAGAAAAAAGAAAAAAAATGACAATTTGAAACAAATGAATCTCAACCCTTGAATTTCAAATGCTGGGAAACATGGAAGGAACGTATGAGAACAGTTACAAACTAATAAAATAGATTTAAAAAAAAACTTGAAGGAGGTGAGATTCATCAAATTTATATGGTGGTCAGGTGAAAATTTTAAAAATCAACGATCAATTTTTGCAACAAATTAAAAGGGAGGAACACCCGCTTTAAATGGGGGAGAAGAAAGAAAAGGAGCTAAGCACACACCAAAAAAGCGTAGAAGAACAGCAAACAAGTACACTAATTGAAAAGAACCAATCAAACGGATACACCATACTAGAAAAATTGCTCAAGTTTCTCAACTTATTTTAGTACATAAAATTCAAGTTTAGTTGAGTAGAAGATCTGACTTATTATTTGTGTCTCAGATTTCAAACCAATAGAGATGAGAAAATCCATCTTCTCTTAAGTACACCAGAGTTGAAAGAAAATAAGGGAGAGAAAAAGTCAATCATCATGACCTTAAAATGTTCTGCAACAAGCCATGACTCAAAGGCAGAAAAGAGTAAAGATGTTGAAATTCCTCCCAATATACGACCCAACATCAAAATCTTGCACTAAGGAGAATGCTTTGTGATGCAGCTGAGAATATAAGCTATACAACA
The DNA here is from genome assembly GCA_900491605.1 of Calamus simplicifolius. Classification (NCBI taxonomy): domain Eukaryota; kingdom Viridiplantae; phylum Streptophyta; class Magnoliopsida; order Arecales; family Arecaceae; genus Calamus; species Calamus simplicifolius. The sequence continues at coordinate 346,726 of UESW01001309.1, forward strand.
TGTCACACAAGCACTCTTCCTACCCCTGCATTAGCATGTGTTGCTGCCAAATCATTTTCAAAGAGCGTTGAGCAAGAAACAAGTTTTATGGGTCTTCAGAAGGATGATACGATCGTCTTCTGTAGCCGAAAACCTGCAATAAAAGTCCTGGATTGGTGGTTCGCGGGGACTCTCCGATGCTCAAGTTAGCAACTTGAAGAACAGGAATCAAAATAAGATAGGGTTTTTATATATGTTCGGAGGTCCCTCTTACCCTTTGTGGATAACGTCGGATCGCGTTTTCCATCAAGATTGGCTCTATAAACGGTAGGTGGGCGCATAGCCGCTAGGCGCGCATCGTAAATATCAGCAACTGCCCATAGTATATCGGTAACTGTCCGTAATCTTGACAAAAATGGGTTGGTGGGCCACGTGGCCGTCTTAGGCGCTTTAAGTCACTGGGCATTATTCAAAATTGATTCCACCACCGAAATTATCAGCCGAGAGCATGCCAAGGCAAGACTTGAGATCGAGGCCGAAGCGATGCTCGAGGCCGGGGCTGAAGATATGTCGAGGCCGAGGTGGGGCTCTAGGCGAGGCCGAGGCGGGGCTCTAGGCCAAGGCCGAGGCGGAGCTCGAGGCCGGAGCCGAGGCCGAAGCGAGATTCGAGGCTAATGTTGAAGTTGACATGGTCCACGACCGAGGCCGAGACCAGTGCTGAAACTAGCTGTCAAATTATTGCTTGATTTCGAGAATTGTACGGACTGTTACTCTACCGTTCAGGGGCGTGATCAACCGCAGCATACAGCAAAAAAATCTTATTCAAAAACAATTCAGACTTGTGACAGTTTGATTCCAAAAGAAAGAAAACAACACATATGATAGATTAGATTTGTAACAGAAATCCTTACTGTTTGTCAGCCAGAGATCCGACAATCGTCCCAAACAACATGGAAGATCCAAATCTTGCGATGAAGAGCCGCCCGATATCTCCCTTGTCGAACCCATACTGGCTGTAGAGGTAATAGACATAAGGACCCTGCAACCCGTCACCAGCTGATGCCAATAAAACAAGATCATAATTAGACCTATCCCACCAACCAAAAAAGAGAGAATGAATGCTGAATGAATAAATGAATTCCTCCCTATGGCTTCTTTTTATGAAGAAAAGTTAATCTTAAACATATGATATTCAAGTTTTTTTTTTGTTTTGAAGTATTTGCGCAGCGAGACCACAAAATCCAAAGGCCCTCAGTCCAAACAAACATAGATGATCGGATCGACATTCTTGAAGGCAAAAAAAACATCAAATTAATGCAAGAAATTTAAGTCTTTCAAAACCCTGGTGCCAATCCAACAGAGCTAGAGCTCATCATTTAGATCATAAAAATCGGAAAGGATCCTCCAGGGCAGAGCTACGGATCCAGAGCGACGACCTCAAATTTCGTGAATCAAAGGGTATTTTTGAGGTCAGATCTGAAGGAAAGAGATCACATCAAAGAAGAAGACCTGTAGTCCTCTTGTCTTCAATGGAGCCCGACCACCATTGGAAGCCAGCCATGGCTTTCACCCTTGCCGAAAACTAGATCCATCCGAACGCCATTGCCATCTCTTATCCGACGACGGTTCCAGCAAGACTCAACCCACAGTACCCAAAGAGTTCCAGATATGTTTCTAGCTAACCTAAACAGAACAAGGATACATAAATGGAATGAAACGGAAAATTATCTATGGATTTCGTTGCTCGCTGGTGATGATCCGACGAAGGTGAGCGATGAAATGAATGGAAGGCTGGGAGCTAGGGTTAGGGTTGAGAGCGAATGGGCAAGCGGAGGAAATAAGGTGAGCTGCGAGCGGGCGAGCGTCGAGCGAAGGAAATAACTCAAATAAGGCAAGCAGGCTGCGGGCCTGCCGTCTTGCGGGTTTGGGTTATATCGGGTTCGGATTTACTGCAATCCAAATCCGGATCAATTATAAATTGTCCGGGTTAAATCTGAATCCTTCGGATTTGGGTTGGGTAAACTTGAGTTTAAGTATTGTTGCAAATCAGGTTCAACGGACTAGATTCGGATTAAACTCGATCCAAGTTACACCCCTACTTAAACAGCATCCAACTTCACAAAAAAAATTAAGGCCCGTTGTGAAATAAATTATTAAAATAATATAAATACCCGGTAATGTTTTAAAAGCCTTTATAATTGTGGTTTTAAGTCACCTCTGTAACCGCATTTATTAGATGTTTTATATATACATAAAAAATACAATATTATAAATAAGAAAATAAGTTAATCATTACGACGGCCTTTTAAATGGTACTTGATATCTTTATTATTTCATAATTAATTTTTTATGAGTTAAATTTTTTTTTTTTTTGGTATAAAGCTGAAGCTATTCAATGGTGCCAATGCCTATAAATACAAAGCCCCTTACACGGGTTTGTTCGTCCTCTCCAACTATAAACTCAAAAAAAAATTTAATAAATAAATTAATAAGCTTATAAAAGAGAGAGAGGAAATGATAATTAAAAAGAATTAATATTTTTTTTAGATATATCAAATGGTCAAACCCTAATATGAATATAAGTTGATATCTTGATGAAAATTAAAAATATTAAAGAGTGTAAAATGATTTTCTAAAATAAAAGTATAACTTTTTTCTCTTATATTTATATTCTTTCTTTTGGTATACATATATTTTTATATATAATTAATATAAAACTAAAATAAACTTTTGTTCTTAAAATTTTATTCAAATTTTATTTGGTTTTTAACTTTCAGTTATTATTATTTAGTCCCTAATGTTTTAAGAATGTTGCATTCCTGATGTTTCATTATATGCGAATAATTAAAATTGATAATGTAGCTTATGTGTCATCCTAATATGAACTTATGGACTATGTCTTTTAGGTTGACCTAAATATTAACTTTCCATATAAAGTAAGTATCAATTTATATATTTGCATCAAGGTGATATGTCAGCTATTCTTCAAATTTAATCTATTGCATACAACAAGATGTTAGGAAGGTAACATTCTTAAAACTTGATGGACTAACTATAATAGCTAAATGTTTGAGGACTAAAATGATCTTTGAGTGAAAGTTTGAAACCAAATCTCCTTAATATAAAAATAACATCAATATACATATGAATAAGTAGAGATGATAAATTTTTCCTTTTTTTTTTTCAATCCTTAGAGGGATCCACTTCGAAAAGGGTGGGAATGAGAATATATTTTTCTCTTATAAGAAAAAAATTCTATCTCCATAAATGAGGATGAGGTAGGGATGGAAAATATACTCTCCACCTCATGGAATCCTCACAAGATCTCGTATATTTTATATAACTTAAATGTTATTATATTTTTTTAATATCATAAATAAAGCTCCATATATAACCCTAAAATACTTTAATACTACATGCATTTACCTTCTTTACATTCATTAAAACCTACGTAGAATAGCTTACAATCACAAACTTACAATATTATGCCCTTTAAGATTAGGTTTTAATATATTTATTATGAATTAGCTCATAAAATTTATAATTATAGTCAATTTACATAATTTTTTTATTTATTATATAAAACTTAATATTTTATTTTATTTTTAAAATATAGTGAATAATAATTTAAATAAAAAAATAAATATTTAACGCTAATGCAATCAATCTTCATAAGTGTTGACGCCAAGTCACCTTCTTCAAGCGCCGGGGAAATAGACGTCCTCCTCAACGGGCTCCTGCAAGAAAAGTCCCCAAAGACCGGATGTTCCGGTGGGGACCCTCCGACGCTCAAGTCAGTCACTTGGGAACAGGTAAGAACTCACTAGCCGAAGAAGCTAGAGAGAGTTAGGGTTTCACTAGCAAGAAGAAGACTAGAAAACCTTAGTTTTTTTCGAATCCCACTTACAGTGAAAGTATGGCCTTTTATACCTGCTCGAAGATCTGCTTTCCGTCCCAAAAGATCGCTGATTCTGGGGCATCTCGTCTGGTAACGGACAAAAAGGCAAGGCTTGATAGTGATGAGTCATACTGTCATCGTGTGTGTCGGAGGTATCCTACGTTACTTGCCAGTACGATCTCATAGGTGTCTGGCAGCTGGGGTTGCATTTGGTGAGCGTCGTCGCTGGATGTGACCACGCACAGCTGCAAGTGGTGGTGAATCGTACTTCGTAACGGGGCATGGTCATGCACAGTTGAGCATGTGCAATGAGCCATACGCCGTTATAAGGTATGGCCACTCACAGCTACGGGCGTACAGCGGGTCATGTGGGTGCTCCAGATGGCCTAAAGATGTTGCTTGGTTCAAAGGCTAGACCATGTACTGAGCGTCGCTCCTGCACCCCGAGACCAGAGGGGGGGCTCTTCCGCGCCTCGAGACCGGAGGGGAGTCTCGGGGTTGTAATGCAGTGCCCTCACCCCGAGACCAGAGGGGGTCTCGGGGGTGAGATGTTACTTGTGCACCCCGGGACCGGATGAGGTCTCGGGGTTATAATGCAGTGCCCTCACCCCAAGACCGGAGGGGGTCTCGGGGGTGAGATGTTACTTGTGCACCCCAAGACCGGAGGGAGGTCTCGGGGTTGTAATGCAGTGCCCTCACCCCGAGACGAAGGGGGTCTCGGGGGTGAGATGTTCGGGGTCTTACCGGATGCAAGGCAGAGCTAAGGGTTGAGTGACACTTTGGAGATACGAAGTGAATCCTCGAGGCAGACACTTGGCGAAACTGACATTGATATCGGAGGATTAGAAGGTTTCGGGCCAAAGGGATCTCCGTTAGCTGCCGTTACTGTTTATTCTAACGGTGTTGGATCAGCCACATCAGGTGCCCCCTCATCCCTAGACAAAGCGGGCCCACACTGGCACGGCGAAAGGGGTGCTACTTCCCACATGGCTGATCCCCATCTTTTGCGAGTCGGCTCCGGACACGTATCCCTGGTGATTGTCGTGGCCCTATGCGGATGGCATGGGGAATATGAAGGGCGGCCGCTTCCGTCCACTCAACTTGCCACGATCGTCCTCGAGGCAAGATTAACCCTTCGAAATCCATGAGGAAAGCTGTGCCATCATTACCTCTCATAGCAGCAATGTCAGCGAAGTCTTATCACTGGCCGGAGGCATATCATATCACGCACTGGGCAACCACCGAGGCGAGCCAGCTTATGGTGGGGATCCACGTGGCTGATGAGACATGGCGGGATGATTTGAAACCAAATAAACATGGAAGGGGGGTTGAATCTAGCCACACCGCTCCTGCCATCATCGTCTTCTTCCTCTGAGTCTCTGCGTTTTGGTCTCCCCTGCAACCCAAGATCCTGCGCATAGCTTTTTCCTCCTTCAGGTCAGCTTTTGTCTCTTCTAGACTCTCCTATTCTTTCTTTTAACCATAAGTTCCCCGTCCCGAACCTCAGAGGACGATCCAGAGGATCGTTCTCCCTCTAAGAGGCACCGAGCTTCTTCTGCTCCTTCTCCCTCTCCCTTGCTTGAGTGGTCCTCTGATTCGGAGGACCACGCCCCTCTGGCCCAGTGGCAGGCCACCGGTAGGGCTCCCGCAGGGGAACGTCCGACGGTGGCTAGCAGGGCCCCATCGAGGAGACGCCAGACGGAGGCCACACCTCCTCAAGGGTGGAGGCAGAGTCCTCGGAGGGGACCGCTTCCACGGTAACGAGCCGGGATTTAGTGAACATCCGGGCTCGTTACCAGATTCCTTGGGACGTTGGGTTTTTCTTGCCGACTCCCGATGATAGAGTCATTTCTTCCCGACCGGCTGAGTGGCCATTTACAAAATTTGCCTGAGGGCTGGCCTCCGTCCACCCTTTCCTCCCTTTTTTGTTAATCTCCTTGAATACTATTCCATGACTCCTTCCCAGTTGGTCCCGAACTCCCTTTGGGTCATTAGCGCCTTTGTCGTTCTCTGTCATCGTCTTGGCATTACCCTCCGAATCTCCTTTTTCGATCCTTCTACATCCTTCGAGCCCAGAAGGGTTGGTGGTTGTTTCAGCCCCGACCCAATCGGGTCCTCAAGCTTATCCTTCCTTCCTCCATCAAGGGATGGAAGTCCCGATTTTTCTTCGTCAGTCTAGACCAAGTCAAGTCCCGGTGTGGAGACCCCGACCTTCGAGGTAATGCCAATTCTATCGTCCATCCTAGAGACAGGGAAGCATTGGGGCAGTTGTTGGCTACCGAGATCCCTCGGTACGCCCTGCTCTTGACAGAAGATAACCTCCAGTTGGCGGGTCTTATCTCCCATCGGGGTAAGCCATCTTCATACTTAGTCGAAGTTTTGCTTGGTTTCATTTTTTTTATACTGACTTTGACCTACACTGTGTAGCCATGAAGGTCCCAACCCAGAAACTCCTAAGGCGCCATCAAGAAAAGGGGCCGGGAAGGACCGAGTGAAGGCCGGTGAGCACCTGCTCCAAAACGCCCGATGGCGCGGGTGTCGAAGCCACCAGCACCGCATGACCCCCCGGTCGCTCCAGAGATTGACCTCACAGCCGACACTCCGCCGGAGAGGGTGGTGGCCGAGGAGACACCTATGGAGGAGCCGACTGCGGATGAGCCAACAGTAGCAGAGGAGCCCGCAATAGCAGAGGAGCTCTTTGCTCCTAGTGGACCGACCCTCCCCGAGGCGGCTAGGAGCTGGGGCGAGGGGCCGTCGAGGGCAGTAAGCCCACCCCCCGAGCAGACGTCGATAAGCAGTCCACGCACCGAGCCAGAAAATACCAAGGCAGCCAAAGGGAGTGGGGCCAGACCAGGGCCGCCTTGGGACTCCATTCTGAATGACAGGCGTTGGGCCGAGCGGGTCCTCTCACCAGTCTTCGTGCCCGAGGTCCTGGAAGAGCTTAGCCACCTGAAGGCGGGTACATTCTTCCGGAGTCCTACGCAGCTCTCATCAGAGTAAGTGGTCCTGTAACCCTTCGCCTCTATATCTCTTTTTTTTTTACACGGAGCTTGCACGCAGCTTGCGAACTCCCTAAGGGCTGCGAGGGAGGTCATTCACGGGGGGAAAACCCTTCTACGTGAGGCTCAAAGGAGGCCGAGGAGGCCCGTCATCGCACGAAGGTGGCCGAGGGGGCCCTGGAGTTGGCCAGAACCACTCGGGCCGATGAGATAAGGGCTGCTGAGAGCCGAGCGGAGGCCGAGGCCAACCGCCTGCGAGTGGCACTCCTCCAGATGACGGACGCCGAGAACGTTGTTGCAGCAAGAGACCTACACATCTCTAACTGACCTTGGCCATCCAAGAAATAGAGGGTCGGGCGACCGAGGCTGAGGAGAGGGCAAGGTCGGCCGAAGGAAGGGTAAGGTCGGTTGAGGAGAGGGCAAGGGTGGCGGAAGAGAGAGCTGATGAAGCTGAAGAGGAGGCGAGTCACGCCCGGGAGGCCGAGAGGGCAGCAGCGGCAGCTCTCGCTTCTGCGGAAGGAGTTTGAGCCGCCAAGTGGAAGCAGCCGTCGCAGCCAAGACCATTAAGGCCATAGAAGAATTCAAAGCATCCGAGCGCTTTGTAGACGAACTGGCGGAAGCTTCAATGGGGGCGTTTCTCCAAGGATTTCAGCATGGGAAAGAAAAAGTCGCCCGGGACTTGAACTTTCCTCAAGCCTTAGAGGTCGAGCTCGAAAGTCCCTCGGAGTTGGCCCCATCTGATGACGAGCCTGCACCGGCAGAACCGTGAGCCTCCGCTTGTACTTTATTTTTGCAAGTCCGACTAGGTCGGCATTTTGTAATTATTTGTAATTACTTTGAATTAATGAAATATCATTTTTCTCCAAGATGAATTGTCTGTCCATCTACAACCTCTACCCCAAATTTATTGATTAGCGATGTGCGACCTCTCGGGGCTTCATCAGCACTGAGGGGTAACCCTTAATCCATTCGCGAGTCGAGTTAGCCATATAGGGCCGAACCTTGGGGCCAGGAAGGATGAGCTTCCTGGGGTCGGGGCATCGGTTCAGGAGGTCGAGGTAGAAGGGTTCCTGAGAACTGATGGCTCACCACTTTGCCGGAGGTGTGTCGGGCTTTATTCCTGGCTGGCCCAGGGCTTTGAGTGCCGACGGAAGTTAGGCTTTGTGCCTGGCTGGCCCAGGGCTTTAAGTGCCGATGGGAGTCGAGCTTTGTGCCTGGCTAGCCCAAAGCTTTAAGTGCCGACGGGAGTCGGGCTTTGTGCCTGGCTGGCCCAGGGCTTTTAGTGCCGACGGGAGTCGGGCTTTGTGCCTGGCTGGCCCAGGGCTTTGAGTGCCGACGGGAGTTGGGCTTTGTGCCTGGCTGGCCCAAGGCTTTGAGTGTCGATGGGAGTTGAGCTTTGTGCCTGGCTGGCCCAGGGCTTTAAGTGCCGATGGGAGTCGGGCTTTGTGCCTGGCTGGCCCAGGGCTTTGAGTGCCGACGAAGTCGGGCTTTGTGCCTGGCTGGCCCAGGGCTTTGAGTGCCGACGGGAGTCGGGCTTTGTGCTTGGCTGGCCCAGGTCTTTGAGTGCCGATGGGAGTTGGGCTTTGTACCTGGCTGGCCTAGGGCTTCAAGTGCCGACGGGAGTCGGGCTTTGTGTCTGGCTGGCCCAGGGCTTCAAGTGCTGATGGGAGTCAGGCTTTGTGCCTGGCTGGCCCAGGGCTTTAGTGCCGATGGGAGTCGGGCTTTGTGCCTGGCTGGCCCAGGGCTTTGAGTGCCGATGGGAGTCGGGCTTTGTGCCTGGCTGGCCCAGGGCTTTGAGTGCCGATGGGAGTCGGGCTTTGTGCCTGCTGGCCCAGGGCTTTGAGTGCCGACGAGAGTCGAGCTTTGTGCCTGGCTGGCCCAGGGCTTTAAGTGCCGACGGGAGTCGGGCTTTGTGTCTGGCTGGCCCAGGGCTTTGAGAGCCGATGGGAGTCGGGCTTTATGCCTGGCTGGCCCAGGGCTTTGAGTGCCGATGGGAGTCGGGCTTTGTGCCTGGCTGGCTCAGGGCTTTAAGTACCGACGGGAGTCGGGCTTTGTGCCTGGCTGGCCCAGGGCTTTAAGTGCCGACGGGAGTCGGGCTTTGGTCGAAAACTAAGGTGCTAAAATTCAAATTTGTTAATATTGAATGAGGGGCGAAGGCCCAAAAGAATACATGCACGATATTTAAGGTGAGAAGAGAAATGCACTACTGATAATACCGACGAAGGTTGTCGGCATTCCATGTTCGGGGTAGCGGCTTCCCACCCAACTCTTCAATCTTGTAGGCTCCGTGATGGAGTGTCTCGGTGATCCGGTAGGGCCCTTCCCAATTAGGAGCTAGCTTGCCTCCTTCCGTCGACTTCGAGACTTCAGCTCGTCGAAGGACCAGGTCTCCCGGCAAGAAAGTCTTGGGACGCACATGGGTATTGTAGTACCTGGCAGCTCGTTGCCGGTAGACTGCCATCCGTAGCCACGCTCAGTCTCGTACCTCCTATACTAGGTCGAGGTTGGCCCGCAGCCGGTCTGAGTTTTTCTCCTCATTGTATGACTACACCCGAGGACTTGGGGAGCCTATCTCTACCGGGATGACAGCTTCAGACCCAAAGACCAAGCTGAACGGAGTCTCTCCGGTGGGGGTTCGCGGTGTTGTATGGTAGGCCCACAGCACATTGTGGAGCTCCTCCACCCACCGCCCCTTGCAATCGTCCAGTCGGGTCCTCAATCTTTGGAGAATAATACGATTGGTCACCTCGGCTGCTCCATTGGTCTGGGGGTGTCCGACGGAAGTGAACCTCTGGTGAATGCCAAGTTCGATGCAGAACCCCCGAAAGGATGCGTTATCAAATTGCCGGCCGTTGTCGGTGACCAGAGTATGGGGTAGCCCGAATCGACATATGATGGACTTCCAAAAGAAAGATCACACCTTGCTTTTAGTGATTTTAGCAAGGGCTTCAGCTTCAATCCACTTAGTGAAGTGGTCGACGGCCACCAGAAAGAACTTGCGCTGTCCGAAGGCCGGGGGAATGGTCCCAAGATATCCATACCCCAATGGGCGAAGGGCCAAGGTGCCACCAAGGGGGTCAGCTGAGACGTCAGCTGTCGCTGAATATTGGTATGGCGTTAGCAGCTATCATACTTCTTAACAAGCTCGGCCGCATCCTACTTCATGGTCAGCCAGTAGTATTCCTATCGTAGGGCCTTGTAACCTAGGGCTCTGCCCCCCAGGTGACTCCCGCAGATGCCTTCATGGATTTCCGCAAGATATAGTTTGCCTCTGCTGGCCCTACGCACTTGAGGATCGGGTATGAAAATGACCTTCGATAAAGCCTTCCGTCCATTATCAGGAACCTTGGGGCCTGGTGCTTGAGTAGTCTAGCCTCCACGGGGTCCTCAGGGAGGGTGTCGTCGGTCAAATATCGTACATAGGCATCCATCCAAGTGGGCCCTTGCTCAACCGGCAATGCCTCTTTCGCAACTTCAATGCTTGGGGTCTGCAAGTGCTCCACATACGTTCTTCCCAGGGTCCCGTCGACCGAGGTGGCCAATCGGGACAGTGCATCCGCCCTAGCGTTCTCCGCTCAGGGAATGTAGCTGATATGGAAGTAAGAGAACCGTGAGGCTTGGGATAGCACCTTACTCAAGTAACGGGACATGACTGGGTCCCTGGCTTCGTACTCCCCAGTGACCTGCCCAGAGACAAGCTGGGAGTCTGTGAAGGCTCTCAAACGCTCCGCACCAAGTTCCCCGGCCAGCCTCATCCCTACCAGCAGGGCTTCATACTCCGCCTGGTTATTAGTGGCCGGCTATTGGTCCAGATAGCAACCCAAGAGGGGGATGAATTGGGTTTTTCAAAAATTTAAACTCTTTTGAAAAATAAACCCCAGCGGAAATAAAAACTTAGATTCACACAAATTAAAACAGAATATGCACAAATAGAGAGTTAAAGATAAAGAGACAATCACGACAAACACAGGAGATTTTATAGTGGTTCGGTGTACCTACACCTACGTCCACTCCCAAGTACCTCTTGGGTCCACACTATAATCAAACTGATTACAGCAGAGTTGTTTTGCAAGCTCACAACTCGAACTTGTTGTTTTCCGGGTGCACAACGAACCCAGCTGGTTTTCAAGGCTCACCAGCACAAAACCTTACACCACAAGCAAACTGCTTGCACAAGGCTAACAGCCTCAACTGAATCAATCCTCCGATTGACCCAGCAAACAATAATCATTTTTACAAAACAAAGGGCTCCTCCAATGAGCAAATATACAATAATAGAAACAAATAAAGAGATAGGAATCAAAGCCTGATTTGCAGATCTTGGTGGCTTCTTCTTCTCTTCTCTTGGATGGATCTTCCTTTAGAATGCTCTTGAAGCTCAGAAGATCAAAAACTAGGGCTTCTCCTTTTCTTGAGATTTCTTCAAAATAGAACATGAAAGCTTGGAATCTCTCTTTTCTTTTGGGGAATTAGTATGATCTTTCCTTCGAATTTCCCTCTTTTCTTTTCTGATGGATTTCAAAGATTTTTCTCTATTCTTTTCTTTTTGTCTCTCCCTTTTTTGGATGCAACAAACCCTCTTCTTATAGATCAGATAATCCATAAATAGTTTAAAACTATCCGTTAGAAACAAGTGTAAGAAGGATTAGATCCAAAATAACAATAGCCGTTGGGATTAAAAAGATAAAGTAAAGTTTAGAGTCGTTCTGACAGTTCTGGAGTCGCGTCTGACATTCTGGAGTCGGCTCTAACTTTTCTGGAGTCGGCTCTAACTCGAAAATCCCCAATCGCTCGATCTGGAGTCGTCTCTGACTTTTCTGGGGTCGACACAAAATCTTCTGGAGTCGACTCTAACAGTCCGGGAGTCGACTCTAAGTCGTGGCCTGAAAAACCATCGTTCTGTCTTTTCTGTTGGAGTCGGCTCTAACAGTCCAGGAGTCGACTCTAAGTCTGTGCCGTTTTTCGGAGTCGACTCTGCGATTCCATGTGTCGACTCTAATGTCTGCAATCTTACCTTGACATTAGATTCGAACCAGAACTTGATTTGTCTTTGATTTTGATTAATAAATCATTCATAAACTGAAAAACTTAATCAAAATCATTAGTAACTTCAAATGTTATACTCAAATAGTTTTGTTAATCATCAAAATCAACAATTGGGTCAACAATCTCCCCCTTTTTGATGATGACAAAAACTTTGAGTATATGCATTAAAAATTCATTTGAATTAAGAGTTATAGACATTGTTAAAGCTTTAAAACTTCCTAACAGAGAATTTGATGCCAATTTTCAAAATGAACAAAAAAATACTTGAGTTCATTATAACATCAATCAAGATGATTTAACTTTTATAGGAAATTATTAAGCTCCCCCTGCATTGAATAACTCCCCCTATGTAGATAAACTGAAATTGATTGATACAAATTGATTAAATTTATAATCTCTTTTCTCTCCCCTTTTTAGATATGCCATTGAAATCTTATCATTCTTATCTTTATATTCTTATTCTTTTCCTTTATGCATATACAATTTTCTCTCCCCCTTTTTTGTTATCATAAGGTGAATTTAAAATAAAGAAGGTTATCAGAGCGGGGTTGTTGGTTCATTCAATAAGATGGTAATTGGTTCTCATAGACAAATTTGCAATAAAAGGATAATTGTATTCAATGCAAGATTCATTACATGTGTCAATTCAAGTACATTCTCAGAAAGTAACATATTCAAGTATATTTCCTAGATACATGCTATCAAAGTAAAGAAAGCTAGAAATCCTAAGATACAACTAGGATAAGATAGGGTATCAAAATCAAACATGCTTGTACACAATTTTCTTTAAATGTCCAATCATTTCCATAATCATCATCTTTTTGGTCTTTCTTAAATTTTTCAAGACAAGCTTCAATTGAGGACGCAAGGTCAATATCTTTCTTCAGTTGACTGTAGCATGAAGATACTCTTGAACCATCTGCAATCCCTTCCATCCTTTCAAAAATCTTTTGAAGATCAGATGAAGGATTCACGATTTCCAAAGTAGAAATATCATGTCAAGCTTAGCAGATATTGAATTTCATTTCACTTCTCATTTCGAATCATACTCAGCAGTAAAGCTCTGAGCTGACCAATTGCTCCTCAGAAAATCTTTCAGATGCCAATGCTGACTGATGTGGAGGTGAAGGATGAGTGCTCGGTCCAGCCTCTGAAGGTCCAGCAGTAGATGGTCCAGGAATATCCTCTCCTCTGACCTCCTCAACTCTAACTTCCTCAGCTCTGGCCTCATGTCCTCTTTTTATCCAGTTTCCATTCTCTTTTCTGAAGCCCATTCGGTGAATTGTAGAGACACTATAGTAATCTGTATGCCTTAACTTCCTTAGTGGCTCATTATCCATTATAAGCACACCTTGGCTTCTGAAAACTAAAGTCAAATCATACCATATGGCAATGTTGATCTCTTCTTAGTAGCTGCTTCTGCCATATAGCCTATCATCATTCCAGCAAGATTAACAGGTCTACCAGTGAGATATGCAGTCCATCAATAAGATGTCTCGCTCCGAGACATATTCAAACCTTCCAATTTTAGGAAAAAGATTCTTCCACAGATATTGTGAAGTAATCTGAGTTCCAAATTAAGTTGATTTGCCAAATTTCTTCAAACTCAGAACTTCTCTCCCTAACATCCTTGATAGGGCACCTCCTCTATCTTCATGTTGATATTCAACTAAGTCCAATAGTAGGCATCTAATAAATTTCCAAGAATTCGGCTGTGATGACACTTTGTTCCTCTTACAACACTCACTAATCCTCCCTCTCCTCTACATAAATCATTATAAAATTCTCTCACTAGGGCAGGGTAGTAGGAATATCCAAAGAGCAGACCTTCTCCCATCCCATTTCTTCAATAATCGCCCAATAGCAAAGCCTTCCGAAGCAAAAAATCAAATCACTTTTCTTCCGGTTGTAATGGCCTTACCCGCTAATTGGTCGACTCGTGGAGAAGATGGTGAGGGTGGAGAGTCATCTTGGGTGGCAGATGAAGAAGATGACGAAGGTTGCCTCCGATCGGCGCTTCGGGAACAGTCGAACCCACCAATGCACGCCTTTTGGAGCCATTGGATTCGATTGGAATGAGTAATCAAGATTTGAGGGATTTGGAGGGTTGGAATCGTTTGGAACGGCTTGGAAAGGTTTAGGAGACGATAGGGTCGTTTGGGGTCGACTCCGCCTTTTTATTTTGACCTAGTTCCACTTAGAGTCGACTCCCGAAAGCGAGGTGTCGGCTCCGAACCAGAGAATCTGTCAGCGCCCGAATTAGAGTCGGCTCTACAGAAGCCAGAGTCGGCTCTAATTGCCCAGACAGAACATCAAAATATGAAGGTGTCGACTCCACAATAGTTCAGTAAAAAATTTGAATTTCAAGGATCTGAAACTAATCAAATTGATCAATAAACTCTAGATAAATGTTCCTTATCAATTGGGGAAACAATGAATCAAATTTCTAGATAAATTTCCTTATTGGACATAGAGGATTTTCAAGAAATTATGAAGTCTAGATAGTTGTTGTCCTTAAGAGTTTCAGAAAATCATTCTAAAGGATCACAAACTCCTAATTCTCCTCTAAGATAGCAAAATCTTTCCTCACTCAAAGGTTTGGTAAAAATATCAGCTAATTGATCATTAGTATTAACATATTCAAGACAAACATTTTAGTTACATGTTCTCTAATAAAGTGATGTCTAATTTCAATGTGTTTAGTTCTTGAATGTTGAATTGGATTTTTAGTTAGATTGATAGCACTAGTATTATCACATTTAATAGGAATTTTATCAAGTGTGATACCATAATCTTCAAGTTGTCGCTTAATCCAAAGGATTTGAGCACAGCAACTTCCAGCTGCAACATACTCTGCCTCAGCAGTGGATAATGCAACCGAATTTTGCTTCTTGCTAAACCAAGAGATTAAGTTACTTCCTAAAAGTTGGCATGCCCCACTTGTACTCTTTCTATCTAATTTACAACCAGCATAGTCAGAATCAGAATAAGCAATCAATTTTAAGGTTGAGTCTCTAGAATACCATAATCCTACATTTTTAGTTCCATTTAAGTATCTAAAGATTCTTTTAACAGCAAGTAAATGTGATTCCTTAGGATTAGATTGATATCTTGCACATAACAAACAGAAAACATGATATCTGGCCTACTTGCAGTTAGGTAAAGAAGTGATCCAATCATACCTCTGTAATGCTTCTGATCTACTTTCTTACCTTCTTCATCCTTGTCCAGCTTGCATGAGGGACTCATTGGCGTACCAAGAGGTTTAGCAGATTCCATACCAAATTTCTTGAGTATTTCCTTTGTACTTTGTTTGGTTAATGAAAATTCCGCTTTCTCTTGTTTGATTTGAAGTCCAAGGAAGAAGTTTAGTTCTCCCATCATGCTCATCTCGAATTCTCCCTGCATTAGCTTAGCAAATTCTTGACAAAGGAGATTGTTAGTAGCACCAAATATAATGTCATCAACATAAATTTGAACGATTAATAAATCCTTTCTTTTCTTTTTAAAAACAAGTTTTATCAACATTTCCTCTAGAAAAATCATTTTCAATTAAAAATTTACTTAATCTATCATACCAAGCTCTAGGTGCTTGCTTTAAACCATAAAGTGCTTTGTGTAGTTTGAAGACGTGGTTTGGAAATTCATGATCTTCAAAACCAGGAGGTTGTTCAACATAAACTTCCTCATTTATAAAACCATTTAAAAATGCACTTTTAACATCCATTTGAAATAAGTTGAAATTCATATGACATGCAAATGCAAGTAGTAGCCTAATGGCTTCTAATCTAGCAACAGGTGCAAAAGTTTCATCAAAATCTATACCTTCTTCTTGATTATATCCTTTTGCAACTAATCTAGCTTATTTCTAATTACTATGCCATTTTCATCTAATTTATTTCTAAATACCCATTTAGATCCTATTATAGGGTGGTTTTTAGGTCTTCAACTAGGGTCCAAACTTGATTCCTAGTGAATTGGTTTAACTCTTCCTGCATTGCTAACATCCAATAACTATCTTTCTCAGCTTCCTCTATAGTTTTAGGTTCTATATGAGATACAAATGCAAGATGATTATTGATATCTCTCATTGATGATCTAGTCCTTACACCTTGAGATGGATCACCTATGATTAGGTCCTTAGGATGACCATAAGCATATCTCCATCTCTAGGTAGATCTTTATCATTATGAGCAGTATCAATACCATCATCCTTAGGTGAGTCATCATCCTTAGCTTCAGGTTCTTGATCTGAAGATACATTTAATTTTTCAATATCTCTTTCAATCAAAGATGTATCTTCCTCATCATCAATTTTATCTGAACTTGATGCTAAAGACTCATCAAACACTATATGAATGGATTCTTCTACAACTAAGCTTTTCTTATTAAATACTCTATATGCTTTGCTAGATGTAGAATATCCTAGGAAAATACCTTCATCAGACTTTGCATCAAACTTCCCAAGATTATCCTTACCATTGTTATGAATAAAACATTTACAACCAAATGCATGAAAATAACTTAAATTTGGTTTCCTATTATGCCATAGTTCATAGGGAGTTTTCTTAAGGATAGGTCTAATTAGGGCTCTATTTAGGATGTAACATGCTGTGTTTATAGCTTCCGCCCAAAAATATTTTGGAAGTTGGCTTTCACATAGCATGGTACGGGCCATGTCTTCTAAAGTCCTATTCTTTCTTTCTACAACTCCATTTTGTTGAGGTGTTCTAGGTGCAGAAAAGTTATGATGTATGCCTTTTTCAAAACAGAATTTTTCAAATAAGTGATTTTCAAATTCAGTTCCATGATCACTTCTAATAGACACTATGGTAGTGTTTTTCTCATTTGTGACTTTCTTAACGAATTTCATGAATATTGAGAAAGTCTCATCTTTGTGAGCCAAAAACATTACCCAAGTGAATCTAGAGTAATCATCTACTATCACTAGACCATATTTCTTTCCTCCTAGACTTGTGGTTCTAGTAGGTCCAAAAAGGTCCATGTGTAGTAGCTCTAGTGGCCTAGTAGTTGAAACAACATTCTTAGATTTGAAAGAAGTTCTTGTTTGTTTTCCAAATTGACATGCATCACATATTCGATTATTTTCAAAATTTAAGCTAGGAATACCTTTAACTAAATCCATTTTCAATAATTTAGAAATTAGGTGTGTGCTTGCATGACCTAATCTACGGTGCCATAGCCAACCAATCTCATTCATCTTAGCATTATTAGCAACTAAGCAATGATTACTTGGAGATAAATTACTCAAATCAATTAAGTACACATTGCCATAACGTTTACCAACAAGAATAATGCTATTATCAATGGGATTAGTAACAGTGCAAACAGAAGCTTCAAAGGAAACTTTTATCACACAGTTGGCTAATACTTATCAAATTATGTTTAAGTCCATCGACATATAAAACATTATCAATATGAGTAGATGGAGTAATTTGAATCTTACCAATACCCATGATATGGCCTTGACCATTATCACCAAAAGTAACTACTCCACCTCTTTTTGATTCAAGGGTGATGAATTGATCTTTGTCACCCGTCATGTGTCTTGAGCAACCACTATCCAAGTACCATTTTCTTTTCAGTCTGATGGCTGCAAGACACTCCTGCAAAACATTCATGTCTTAATTTTAGGTACCCAAGCCTTCTTGGGTCCTTCATGGTTAGATGCATTAAATATTGTTCCTTTGGGAACCCAAATCATCTTTCTTTTATTATGTGAGATTTACACATATAAGATTTATGTCCTTTGTTTCCACATTTAAAACAAGTAATATTTGATGATTTTTCAGCATGTACAAAAATATTTTTCAAAGATTTTTGCTTTTTAAGTGGATTATATCCTAATCCAGCTTTATCAAAGACAGCTTTTTGATTATCCAAAATCATATTAAGTTTGATAGAGCTCAAAGTAAATTTATCAACTATAGGTTTAAGTCTATCAACTTCATTTTTCAAGCTTTCATTTTCTTTCATCAAAACTTCTTTTTCTACAACATGCTTTTCATTTTCTAAGGATAGTTTTTGCATTTGATTTTTCAGATCTTTGTTCTTTGAACTTAAATTTGCAAAATCATCCATTAATTCATAAAAAGCACTATGCAATTCATCGAAAGTAAAATCATCAAGAAAACTCGGACTTACCTCATCATTGTCCGCCATGAAGCATAGATTGGCCATTTCACTCTTTTCTTCCTCTTCGGAACTTGAGCTTTCCGAATCACTCCATGTGGCCATCATTGCCTTCTTTTTGAATTTTCGGGTGCCTTTCTTTAGTTGTGGGCATTCAGATTTAAAATGACCCGGCTTCTTACATTCAAAACAAATAACTTCTTTTCTTTGCCCTTGTCCTCATCTTTTCTTGCAAAGGGCTTTTTCTTTTCAAACTTCTTCTTCTTCATGAATCTTTTAAATTTTTTTGTGATGAGTGCCATGTCCTCATCATCACTTTCATCTTCAGATTCATGAGGCTCTTCCATATATTCAGAAATCTTAAGAGCCATAGTCCTTCTTCTTTGACTCATCATCATCAACATGTTGCTTAATTTGAAGCTCATGAGTCATCAAGGATCCCAATAATTCTTCTAGGGGTAGGTACTTAGATCTTTTCCTCTTGTATTGCAGTCACTTTAGCTTCCCAAGTCCTAGGCAAAGAACGTAAAACCTTCCTCACAAGATCAGAATTATCATAAGATTTACCAAGGCTTTTTAAACCATTAACTATATCAGTAAATCTTGTAAACATATCAGAAATAGATTCACATGCATCCATCTTAAACAATTCATACTTATGAACTAGCATGTTAATCTTGGATTCCTTGACTTGATTTGTTCCCTCATGGGTAACCTCAAGTCTATCCCAGATTTCCTTAGCAGAAATGCAAATAGATATATGATTGAATTCATTTGCATCTAATGAGCAGTATAAAACATTCATTGCTTTGGCATTAAGTTGTGCCAATTTTTTATCATGTTCATCCCATTCCGTTTCTGGTTTAGGAATCTCCATGCCATTACTCTAGCAGTGGGTGTGTGTGGTCCATTGACTATAATGCTCCATAGATCATAGTCAAGTGCTTGAATAAAAATTTTCATTCTAGCCTTCCAATAACCATAGTTTAATCCATTAAACAAGGGTGGTCTATTTGTAGATTGACCTTCAGAAAAAGATGAACCAGCTTGAGTTGCCATGTGGATCTTTGACTCTTGATCGTTAGATCAAATCAAATGAGCACTAGCTCTGATACCAATTGTTGGTCCAGATAGCAACCCAAGAGGGGGGGTGAATTGGGTTTTTCAAAAATTTAAACTCTTTTGAAAAATAAACCCCAGCGGAAATAAAAACTTAGATTCGCACAAATTAAAATAGAATATGCACAAATAAAGAATTAAAGATAATGAGACAATCACGGCAAACATAGGAGATTTTATAGTGGTTCGGTGTACCTACACCTACGTCCACTTCCAAGTATCTCTTGGGTCCACACTATAATCAATCTGATTACAGCAGAGTTATTTTGCAAGCTCACAACTTGAACTTGTTGTTTTTTGGGTGCACAACGAACCCAGCTGGTTTTCAAGGCTCACCAGCACAAAACCTTACACCACAAGCAAACTGCTTGCACAAGGCTAACAGCCTCAAAGGAATCAATCCTTCGATTGACCCAGCAAACAATAATCATTTTTACAAAACAAAGGGCTCCTCCAATGAGCAAATATACAATGATAGAGCACGAAATAAAGAGATAGGAATCAAAGCCTGATTTGCAGATCTTGGTGGCTTGCTTCTTCTCTTCTCTTGGATGGATCTTCCTTTAGAATGCTCTTGAAGCTCCGAAGATCAGAAAACTAGGGCTTGCTCCTTTTCTTGAGATTTCTTCAAAATGGAGCTATAAAAGCTTGGAATCTCTCTCTTTTCTTTTGGGGAATTAGTATGATCTTTCCTCTCGAATCTTCCCTCTTTTCTTTTCTGATGGATTTCAAAGATTTTTCTCTATTCTTTTCTTTTTGTCTCTCTTTTTGTCTCTCTCTTCTTCGGATGCAGCAAACCCTCTTCTTATAGATCAGTATAATCCATAAATAGTTTAAAACTATCCGTTAGAAATAAGTGTAAGATGGATTAGATCCAAAAATAGCAATAGCTGTTGGAATTAAAAAGATAAAAGTAAAGTTTAGAGTCGTTCTGACAGTTCTGGAGTCGCGTTTGACATTCTGGAGTCGGCTCTAACTTTTCTGGAGTCGGCTCTAAATCGAAAATCCCCAACTCGCTTAAACTGGAGTCGTCTCTGACTTTTCTGGGGTCGACACAAAAATCTTCTGGAGTCGACTCTAACAGTCCGGGAGTCGACTCTAAGTCGTGGACAGAAAAACCATCATTCTATCTTTTCTATTGGAGTCGGCTCTAACAGTCCAGGAGTCGACTCTAAGTCTGTGCCGTTTTTCGGAGTCGACTCTGCGATTTCATGTGTCAACTCTAATGTTTGCAATCTTACCTTGACATTAGATCCGAACTAGAACTTGATTTGTCTTATGATTTTGATTAATAAATCATATCATAAACTGAAAAACTTAATCAAAATCATTAGTAACTTCAAATGTTATACTCAAATAGTTTTGTTAATCATCAAAATCAATAATTGGGTCAACACCGGCTGTCGTAGTCCACCTCCAGAGGGTTGGTAATCCGGTGGTTGAGCTCTTCCAACTACTGGTTATACTCATCAAGTCGACGCTCTGCTCGACGGGCTATCCCGCCATCGAAGGACCCTTCCCTCGAGGAGTCTGAGGGGGAAAGCGTGGGGAGGCCTACGGGGGCGCTCCGCCTCTCTTTCATGCCACCGCTTGGGAGATGCGCTGACGTGATGAGAGGGCAAATGGGGCCGCTTGGAGGCCTCGTGGTGGCGAGGCTTAGATGAAGCGCAGCGATGGCGGGCTTCCTGGGCAGGAGACTTCTTTCGAAATGAGTGCAGGCTTGGCTGTGGGACTCCTGGCTCCGACGGGAGGGGTTCTAGTTGCCGTGCAATCACCGTTCGACATTGCAGGCCTTGAACCACTGTGGCCAAGGATTGGACTTGCGCGGCAAGAGCAGCAAACTGATCTTCTTGAGGCTGCTGTACCGGCGCTGGTGCAGGAACGCTGGCTAAAGGAACTAAGGGGCTAATTGTGGGCTGATCAGCCCCTTGACGCTGCCCCCCAGCGTGACTGACGGTGGCCTCTCGTACGCGAGTTGTCACCATCGCCTAAGAGTTTAAGGAGGAAGAAGTCACTAATAGGTTCGAAGCTTTTCTCTTCCCCCCCTTCCTGTGCGCTAATCTGTTGACGCCAAGTCACCTTCTTCAAGCGCTGGAAAAATAGACGTCCTCCTCAACGGGCTCTTGCAAGAAAAGTCCCCAGAGACCGGATGTTCCGGTGGGGACCCTCCGACGCTCAAGTCAGTCACTTGGGAACATGTGAGAACTCACTAGCCAAAGAAGCTAGAGAGAGTTAGGGTTTCACTAG
Organism: Calamus simplicifolius; assembly: GCA_900491605.1. NCBI lineage: Eukaryota > Viridiplantae > Streptophyta > Magnoliopsida > Arecales > Arecaceae > Calamus > Calamus simplicifolius. The sequence continues at coordinate 368,167 of UESW01001309.1, forward strand.
CAAGAAGAAGACTAAAAAACCTTAGTTTTTTTCGGATCCCACTTACAGTGAAAGTGCGGCCTTTTATACCTGCTCGAAGATCTGCTTTCCATCCCAAAAGATCGTGATTCTGGGGTGTCCCGTCTGGTAACGGACAAAAAGGCAAGGCTTGACAGTGACGAGTCGTACTGTCATCGTGTGTGTCGGAGGTGTCCTACGTTACTTGCCAGTACGGTCTCACAGGTGTCTGGCAGCTGGGGTTGCATTGGTGCGCGCCATCGCTGGATGTGACCACGCACAGCTGCAAGTGGTGGTGAATCGTACTCCATAACGGGGCATGGTCATGAACAGTTGAGCATGTGCAATGAGCCATATGCCGTTATAAGGTATGGCCACTCGCAGCTACGGGCATACAGCGGGTCATGTGGGTGCTCCAGATGGCCTAAAGATGTTGCTTGGTTCAAAGGCCAGTCCATGTACTGAGCGTCGCTCTTGCACCCCGAGATCGGAGGGGGGCTCTCCGCGCCCCGGATCGGAGGGGAGTCTCGGGGTTGTAATGCAGTGCCCTCACCCGGAGACCGGAGGGAGTCTCGGGGTGAGATGTTACTTGTGCATCCCGGGACCGGAGGGAGGTCTCGGGGTTGTAATGCAGTGCCCTCACCCCGAGATCGGAAGGGGTCTCGGGGGTGAGATGTTACTTGTGCACCCCGAGACCGGAGGGAGGTCTCGGGGTTGTAATGCAGTGCCCTTACCCCGAGACCGGAGGGGGTCTCGGGGTGAGATGTTCAGGGTCTTACTGGACGCAAGGCAGAGCTAAGGGTTGAGTGACACCTTGGAGATGCAAAGTGAATCCTTGAGGTAGACACTTGGCGAAACTGACATTGATATCGAAGGATTAGAATGTTTCGGGGCTAAAGGGATCTCCGTTAGCTATCGTTACTGTTTATTCTAACGGTGTTGGATCAGCCACATCAATAAGAATGAAAATAAGAGCTTTACTAAAATTGAGGTAAGTAGGAATGAGGATCTTTGTGAGAACAGGGATATAAAAGACCTCTTCCTCTTGGTAAGAATGAGAATGAGGATGAAGGGCTAAAATTGTAGCAAATATCGAGATGAAGAGGGGTGCTTTGCTGCTTTCCTATTCCATCCTATTGTTGCCACACACTGATATGTATAATTTTTTTATGGACCAAAGTCTACAACTGTGACTTTGTGGACCAAAGTGGATTTCTAGTGGAATGAAAGATGGTAAAGATATCGCGGAAGAAATTGAGCGAGTCGGCGAGCACATTGGTGGGTTTCCTACTCCACTTGTCGGAGAGTGATCGGATCGCCTGATCCTCAGGATAAATGCTGATCGCCGTGAACGCTATGAACCATCCTCCGATCTCCAAACCCCTCACACCTAATAAGAGAGAGCGAGTTGGGATCAATTCTTTTAGGTTGCATTTGGTGCATCACTATAACTAGTAATCCTAAATGGTAATATGAATGATGTACTCTTTCTTCACAAAGAATTTTCCTGGGCTTTTACCAAATAAAGTTTTAATAGGTTTGATCAAATAAATAGACATCTAAGAGGGAGTATTATACCCTCCGATGCCTAAGTTAGCAATTGAGGTCACAGCAGAAAAGGAGCTCGAATGAGCTCTTTTTAAATGAAAAAGATGCTCTCGGGGAGGAGGGATTCCTCTTTGGGCCTGAGGATAGTGATTTTTTCGGGGTTATCGCACATACCTGATTATTGTGTGGATTCACCTTTTTATAGGGGTTGACCGTGGCATGATCACGTGGGATTCCGTGAAGAAGGAATGCCCGCGGAGTTTTTGGGAGTTGCGTGAATTTGCGCTGGTTGGTGGGTCCTGTCCCATCGAAAAGAAAGAAAACAGCGGTTGGTGGGCTAAGTCCCATCAGCCAGCGGGACTATTGGGTAGTTGGGTCCAGTCCCATCAGCAGCGTGGCCAGTGGGTAGTTGGATCTAGCGTTGTCAGGCGGCGCGAGTCAGAGAGGTAGCGTCCCGAGCTACCAGGGCCGTGTTGGGGCAGATTTGGAGGAAACCAGGAAGTCTCGACTCTCCCGAGGGAGCAGAGGCTTTTCTGGGTCGACCAGGGGTGGCCGGGGCCAGCCTCGCCGACTAGGACGTGCCGGGGCGGGGCCGACCAGGAATGGTCGGGGCCGACTCGGCGGGCTTGGAGACGCTGAGGCCAAGAAAGGCCGACCAGGAATGATCGGGGCCAACTTGAAGGGCTTGGAGATGCCGGGGCCGAGAAGGGCCGACCAGGAATGGTCGGGGCCGACTCGGCGGGCCTGGAGACGCCGGGGCCGAGAGGGGCCGACCAGAAATGGTCGGGGCCGACTCGGCGGACCTGGAGACACTGGGGCCGAGAAGGGCTGACCAGGAATGGTCGGGGCCGACTCGGCGGGCTTGGAGATGCCAGGACCGAGAAGGGCCGACCAGAAATGGGGCCGGCTCGGCGGTCTTGGAGACGCCGGGGCCGAGAGGGGCCGACCAGGAATGGTCGGGGCCGACTCGGCGGTCCCGGAGACGCCGGGGCCGAGAGGGGCCGACCAGGAATGGTCGGGGCCGACTCGGCGGGCTTGGAGACGTCGGGGCCGAGAAGGGCCGACCAGGAATGGTCGGGGCTGACTCGGCGGTCTTGGAGACGCCGGGGCCGAGAGGGGCCGACCAGGAATGGTTGGGGCCGACTCGGCGGGCTTGGAGACGCCGGAGTCGAGAAGGGCCGACAGGAATAGTCGGGGCCGACTCTGCGGGCTTAGAGATGCCGGGGCCGAGAAGGGCCGACAAGGAATGGTCGGGGCCGACTCGGCGGTCTTGGAGATGCCAGGGCTGAGAGGGGCCGACCAGGAATGGTCGGGGCCGACTCGGCGGGCTTGGAGACGCCGGGGCCAAGAAGGGCCGACCAGGAATGGTCGGAGCCGACTCGACGGGCTTAGAGATGCCGGGGCCGAGAAGGGCCGATCAGGAATGGTCGGGGCCGACTCGGCGGTCTTAGAGATGCCGAGGCGCACTAATGTTTTTTTTTCGAAATTAATCCAAAGAAAGGAAAGGGAATATAGAGAAATAATCAATTAATGAAGCATCAAATCGAGAATCCAAAGGAAACCAGAACTAAAACAGTAATTAAGAGCCATCACTAAAAGCCAAACACCGAAATCACAACGCAAATCAAGAACTAAATAAGAGAAACCAGTCAAGAAGCCATGAGAGATGATTGCGAAAGGGGATCGCCTGCCTCTTCACCCTCGTTCTTGAGGCGGAGGATTGCGGCGCCAGGGCCTCGATCTTCGTTCTTGTGGTGGAGGATTGCTGCTCCTGGGACTCGATCATCGTTCTTGGAGCGGAGGATTGCCGCTCCGGGGACGCGAAGGGTCGGTTCGGATTCTCGATCTCCAATGGTCCCCGATAACCGAGGGAGGGAGGATGAAGAGAGCCAACGAAGGGGTCCATTTATAACAACAGAACATAGGATGCAACTCGGGTTCATCAAACTCCCTAACCTTAACCCTATTGGTAAAATATTAATCCTAATTCTAATTCTATTCCTAATTATAAAATTTTAACTATAATCCTATTTTAAAAATCAAATTTGGATTGAATTTTGAATTGAAATTTGGATTGATGAGAAAAAAAAAAAAAATGACAATTTGAAACAAATGAATCTCAACCCTTGAATTTCAAATGCTGATGGGAAACATGGAAGGAACGTATGAGAACAGTTACAAACTAATAAAATAGATTTAAAAAAAAACTTGAAGGAGGTGAGATTCATCAAATTTATATGGTGGTCAGGTGAAAATTTTAAAAATCAACGATCAATTTTTGCAACAAATTAAAAGGGAGGAACACCCGCTTTAAATGGGGGAGAAGAAAGAAAAGGAGCTAAGCACACACCAAAAAAGCGTAGAAGAACGGCAAACAAGTACACTAATTGAAAAGAACCAATCAAACGGATACACCATACTAGAAACAATTGCTCAAGTTTCTCAACTTATTTTAGTACATAAAATTCAAGTTTAGTTGAGTAGAAGATCTGACTTATTATTCTGTGTCTCAGATTTCAAACCAATAGAGATGAGAAAATCCATCTTCTCTTAAGTACAGCAGAGTTGAAAGAAAATAAGGGAGAGAAAAAGTCAATCATCATGACCTTAAAATGTTCTGCAACAAGCCATGACTCAAAGGCAGAAAAGAGTAAAGATGTTGAAATTCCTAATATACGACCCAACATCAAAATCTTGTACTAAGGAGAATGCTTTGTGATGCAGCTGAGAATATAAGCTATACAACATGTCACACAAGCACTCTTCCTACCCCTGCATTAGCATATGTTGCTGCCAAATCATTTTCGAAGAGCGTTGAGCAAGAAAAGAGTTTTGTGGGTCTTCAGAAGGATGATACGACCGTCTTTGTAGCCGAAAACCTGCAATAAAAGTCCTGGACCGGTGGTTCCGGCAGGACTCTTCGACGCTCAAGTTAGCGACTTGGAAAACATGAATCAAAATAAGATAGGGTTTTTATATACATGTTCGGAGGTCCCTTTTATCCTTTGTGGATAACCGTCGGATCGCATTTTCCATCAAGATTGGCTCTATAAACGGTAGGTGGGCGCATAGCCGCTAGGCGCGCACCGTAAATATCAGCAACTGCCCATAGTATATCGGTAACTGTCCGTAATCTTGACAAAAATGGGTTAGTGGGCCACGTGGCCGTCTTAGGCGCTTTAAGTCACTGGGCATTATTCAAAATTGATTCCACCACCGAAATTATCAGCCGAGAGCATGCCAAGGCAAGACTTGAGATCGAGGCTGAAGCGATGCTCGAGGCCGGGGCTGAAGATATGTCGAGGCCGAGGCGGGGCTCCAGGCCAAGGCTAGGCGAGCTCGAGGCCGGAGCCGAGGCCGAAGCGAGATTCGAGGCTAATGTTGAAGTTGATATGGTCCACGACCGAGGCCGAGACCGGTGCTGGGACTAGCTGTCAAATTATTGCTTGATTCCAAGAATTGTGTGGACTATTACTCTACCGTCCAGGGTGTGATCAACCGTAGCATACATTCAGCACAAAAATCTTATTCAAAAACAATTCAGACTTGTGACAGTTTGATTCCAAAAGAAAGAAAACAACACATATGATAGATTAGATTTGTAACAGAAATCCTTACTGTTTGTCAGCCAGAGATCCGACAATCGTCCCAAACAACATGGAAGATCCAAATCTTGCGATGAAGAGCCGCCCGATATCTCCCTTGTCGAACCCATACTGGCTGTAGAGGTAATAGACATAAGGACCCTGCAACCCGTCACCAGCTGATGCCAAGAAAACAAGATCATAATTAGACCTATCCCACCAACCAAAAAAGAAAGAATGAATGCTGAATGAATAAATGAATTCCTCCCTATGGCTTCTTTTTATGAAGAAAAGTTAATCTTAAACATATGATATTTGTTGAGAGGTAAAATCGTCATTACATTATTGATCGCTCATATTGGCGATGGGATCGCGCCCGATCCAAACGCTCCTACTGGCGCAATATTCTAGCAACGAGCATCTCATCATAATGAAGAAAGAGAATAAAAGGAAAAAAGGGCCATGTCATGTGCGTGGGTTCTCCCAAGGGCCCCCTCATTAATATCCGACAGTCAAGTCAGTAGGCTGGAGCATTTAATGGTGCAGAAACGGTCATAATGACTTGGTAAGCATTTAATGGAATAAAAAGAAAAGGAGAAAGCATACTTCGGCCAACATGCCTCGGCAAATATAGTTCGGCAAATATACTTCGGCCAGCCTCAGCCTCGGCCAGCTTCAGCATAGCTCGGCCAACATAGCTCGGCCAGCCTCAGCCTCGGCCAGCTTCAGCATAGCTCGGCCAACATAGCTCGGCCAGCATAGCTCGGTCAGCCTCAGCGTCAGCCAGCTTCAGCATAACTCGGCAGCTTCGGCATAGGCCTCCGCAACCACGCTATGTCTTTTTCATCAAGGCATTTATGACCTCATAAAGGCCACGTATATCCACTTGCTTTAAGGCATTCAATGCCTTATTTTCTTCCATGCATTAAGGCATTTATGGCTGCCACATTGGCCCCTTGTGCCTTGGCACCTACCTCCGCCGAGCCTCCGCCAGCCATGATGACTGAACCACAGTTCAAAACACATCTGCGGAATCTGGCACGGGAGAGTTCAAATTCACTGTAACAAAATAAGATTCCAAACAAGGAATCATGCCAAGACGTGGCCTAGGACCTACAATAGTGGCCTAGGGACCACGCAGCCATTGAGTCTCGAGCCATCGGCCAGCTCTCCCGCCTCCCAGTCGCCGATCCTCTAACTAATCAAATACGGATCCTACCGGCCCTGCAACAACCTGATTCGAATCCGTTTCGAATCCCAACAACTTTCAGACCTCATCTAGAGCACGTCCAAGAAGTCAGGTGACCGCCTATAAATACTACCACCTCAAGCCTCTCAGGTATGGCTATTCTATGCCCATTTTTTATTCGCAGTTCTCACACTCTGCCATGAAAGCTCCTACAAGAGCTCGGAGGAACTCTTCCCGGGGGATCCTTCTCCCCATATTTGTTGATTGCTGATCTCCACTAACTTGGGCGTCGGAGGGTCTTCCGCAGAGGGCCACCCCCAATGCCTCTCGTGAGGACTATCTTGCAGGTCCGCCCAGGAGGGAGCCCACGCTGCAGTTCGATCGCGCCCGAGCTGCAGGACAGATTTCAGCAGCAACAGATTGGCGCTAGAGGAAGGGCCTCAAGTCCTATTAAACTTGAAGAAAGGAGACAAGGATCTCGATCTGGAAGAGAACCTCTCCAATGGCTAATCGAAGAAGGGCAACTTCTGAAGCCCAGGACCAGGTCGCCTCCCAGAGACCTGATTCGATGAGCAGCGTGGCACCGCCACCACCAGCTGAGACTCCGTCGCCACCAGCTGTCCCAGTGACCCAGGACCCGTTCGCCACACTGGTCCAGCAGGTCCAGGCCCTGACCCGTCTAGTTCAGGAGCGCCATACAGCTCCCCATCCAGTTATAGCTACCCCTGCTCCATGCCTCCCAGAAGAGGCCGCAGCTCCTCTTTCTCCAGCCACTTCTTCTTCTGGTCCGCATGGAGTTGCGGACCCCCCATGTCGACCTAAGGAGGCTAAACTAGTCCGCAAGGGGGCTGCGACAAGGATCTCCCCAGATCTCGGTGGGCCCGATTCATCTCTCCGGTGTCCTCTCGCCACGACTCGACGCCGTCTCCACCTTCTCCCTGCTTTGGCACAACAGATCGGCTTCCATAGCTGTGCTATGCGCACCAAGGCATTTATGGCCTCATAAAGGCCATGTGCATCTACCTGCATTTAATGCCTTATCTCCTTCCATCATTAAGGCATTTATGGCTGCCGCGTTGCCCCCTAGGCACCTTTTGCGTGAGGAAGGATGGCGTCATAAAGCCAATACAAGGAGTTCTTGACTCCATGCTTCACAGAAGTCCGATGGCCAGCTTCAGCCTCAGTAAGTGGGCCTGCCGCACCACCCAGAGAGTTTCCACATGCGGGACCCCGTTCTGGATAGCCTTCGGAGTGGAAACTATCATCCCCGTGGAGATAGGACTTCCCTCTCCGCAGGTGCTATCACGCCTCCAGAGTCAAGGAGAAAGCTTTCTTGCCCGGCGACCTCGTTCTCCGGAAAGCATCTGTCTCCAAACCGCTGGAGCAAGGAAAGCTGGCACCAAACTGGGAAGGCCCCTATCAAGTGACGGAAGTCATCGGACCCAGCACCTATAAGCTCCAGGATCTGAATGGAAATCCATTCCTCGGACGTAGAATTCAGACAACCTCCGCAGATATCATCAGTAGGGTACGCCTTCTATGGGCCTGCCTCGTTAATTTTTTTTTTTGGCATATTGCTTTTATGATTTATGGCATGGTCACCACAATCACTTCTCCAAAAATCATAATGAAAAAATACGGATGCCACTTGCTGATCCTCGGCACGACCGAGTTATCTATTTAAGCAGGAAATCTCCAAACCTCGGCTAGGCCGAGCAATAAATCTCCGAACCTCGGCTAGGCCGAGAAACGAATCTCCGAACCTCGGCTGGGCCGAGCAATAAATCTCCGAACCTTGGTAGCGCCAAGTAAAATATAATCTTGAAGGCTCGGCTACAACCGAGTAACAGTCTCCGAACCTTGGCAACGCCAAGTAAAATATAATCTTGAAGGCTCGGCTACAACCGTAACGGTCTCCGAACCTTGGCAGCGCCAAGTAAAATATAATCTTGAAGGCTCGGCTACAACCGAGTAACGGTCTCCGAACCTTGGCAGCCAAGTAAAATATAATCTTGAAGGCTCGGCTACAACCGAGTAACGGTCTCCGAACCTTGGCAGCGCCAAGTAAAATATAATCTTGAAGGCCAAGTAAAATATAATCTTGAAGGCTCGGCTACAACCGAGTAACGGTCTCCGAACCTTGGCAGTGCCAAGTAAAATATAATCTTGAAGGCTCGGCTACAACCGAGTAACGGTCTCCGAACCTTGGCAGCGCTAAGTAAAATATAATCTTTATAATCCTCGGCTGGGCCGAGCGGTCTCCGAACCTTGGCAGCGCCAAGTAAAATATAATCTTGAAGGCTCTGCTACAACCGAGTAACGGTCTCCGAACCTTGGCAGCGCCATGTAAAATATAATCTTGAAGGCTCGGCTACAACCGAGTAACGGTCTCCGAACCTCGGCAGATCCAAGTAAAATATAATCTTGAAAGCTCGGCTACAACTGAGTAACGATCTCCGTACCTTGGTAGCGCCAAGTAAAATATAATTTTGAAGGCTCGGCAACACCGAGTAATTTATTATTTGAAGGCTCGGCAACACTGAGTAATTATTATTTGAAGCCTCGGTCACAACCGAGTAGTAATTTATTATTTGGAAGCCTCGGTTACAATCGAGTAGCATCTTGGGAAGGCTCGGCAATACCGAGTAATTTATTATTTGAAAGCCTCGGTTACAACCGAGTAGCATCTTGGAAGGCTCGCCGAGTAATTTATTATTTGAAGCCTCGGTTACAACCGAGTAGCAATTAATATTTGGAAGCCTCGGTTACAACCGAGTAGCATCTTGAGAAGGCTCGGCAACAATCGAGTAATATATTTCTAAAGGCTCGGCAACAACCGAGTAAAAATTTCCAGAGCATCGGCCAAAGACCGAGTGATATATTTTTGAAGGCTCGATAACAATCGAGTAATAAATTCATCCATAAAAGTACGCTTTTCTAGACCCATTTTTATTCATTGAATTAAGTTTAGTTTTTAAAAGGCATGCGAAATTCTTATAACTCTCCTTGAAAGCTGCAATAAGAAGCAGGTCGTATAAATCCTCGACCGGGCCAAGCAATCTCCGTACCTTGGCAGCACCAAGTAAAATATAATCTTGAAGGCTCGGCTACAACCGAGTAGCGGTCTCCGAACCTTGGCAGTGCCAAGTAAAATATAATCTTGAAGGCTCGGCTACAACCGAGTAACGGTCTCCGAACCTTGGCAGCGCCAAGTAAAATATAATCTTGAAGGCTCGGCTTCAACCGAGTAACGGTCTCCGAACCTTAGCAGCGCCAAGTAAAATATAATCTTGAAAGCTCGACTACAACCGAGTAACGGTCTTCGTACCTTGGCAGCGCCAAGTAAAATATAATTTTGAAGGCTCGGCAACACCGAGTAATTTATTATTTGAAGGCTCGGCAACACCGAGTAATTTATTATTTGAAAGCCTCGGTTACAACCGAGTAGCACTTTGGAAGGCTCGGCAACACCGAGTAATTTATTATTTGAAGCCTCGGTTACAACCGAGTAGCATCTTGGAAGGCTCGGCAACACCGAGTAATTATTTGAAGGCTCGGCAACACCGAGTAATTCATTATTTGGAAGCCTCGTTACAACCGAGTAGCATCTTGGGAAGGCTCGGCAACACCGAGTAATTTATTATTTGAAAGCTCGGTGACAACCAAGTAATATATTTCTAAAGGCTCGCAACAACCGAGTAATAAATTTCCAGAGCATCGGCCAAAGACTGAGTGATATATTTCTGAAGGCTCGGCAACAACTGAGTAATAAATTCATCCATAAAAGTCATAAAAAGCCCCGGCCAGAGCCAGAGTGCATCTCTTATCATCAAAAGCCTCGGCCAGAGCCGGAATGCATCTCTTATTATCAAAAGCCCCGGCCAGAGCCGGAGTGCATCTCTTATTATCAAAATCCCCGGCCAGAGCTGGAGTACATCTCTTATCATCAAAATCCCCGGCCAGAGCCGGAGTGCATCTCTTATCATCAAAAGCCCTGGCCAGAGCCGGAGTGCATCTCTTATTATCAAAAGCCCCAGCCAGAGCCGGAGTGCATCTCTTATTATCAAAAGCCTCGGCCGAAGACTGAGTGATATATTTCTGCAGCCTCGGCCAATCCAAGTGATACAGTACTAAAGCTTCATCCCAGCCGGATAATTTCTCGGACACTCTAGTGCAACTAAAGCACCTTATTTTACTTCAGTAAGAGGGCCGCCCAGGCCTTTCTCTAACCTACACAGAGATAAACACTTCCTCTACAGAGGATCGAATGACACGTCCCCTAAATAAGATTGCTCCAGAATTCTACTCCCTATATCCGAAGTTACACTTCAGACTAGGGAGTGGGGGGCATGTGTTGAGGGGTAAAATCATCATTACATTATTGATCGCTCATATTGGCGATGGGGTCGCGCCCGATCCAAACGCTCTGCTTGCCAACTGGCCTATTGGCGCAATATTCTAGCAACGAGCGTCTCGTCATAATGAAGAAAGAGAACAAAAGGAAAAAAGGGCCATGTCATGTGCGTGGGTTCTCCCAAGGGCCCCCTCATTAATATCCGGCAGTAAGTCAGTAGGCTAGAGCATTTAATGGTGCAGAAACGGTCATAATGACTTGGTAAGCATTTAATGGAATAAAAAGAAAAAGAGAAAGCATACTTCGACCAACATGCCTCGGTAAATATAGTTGGCAAATATACTTCGGCCAGCATAGCTCGGCCAGCCTCAGCCTCGGCCAGCTTCAGCATAGCTCGGCCAACATAGCTCGGCCATCATAGCTCGGCCAGTCTCAACCTCGGCCAGCTTCAGCATAGCTCGGCTAACATAGCTCGGCCAGCCTCGGCCAGCCAGCTTCAGCATAACTCGGCCAGCATAGCTCGGCCAGCTTCGGCATAGTTCGGCCAACATACCTTGGCCTCCGCAACCACGCTATGTCTTTTTCATCAAGGCATTTATGACCTCATAAAGGCCACGTATATCCACTTGCTTTAAGGCATTCAATGCCTTATTTTCTTCCATGCATTAAGGCATTTATGGCTGCCATATTGGCCCCTTGTGCCTTGGCACCTACCTCCGCCGAGCCTCCGCCAGCCATGATGACTGAACCATAGTTCAAAACACATCTGCGGAATCTGGCACGAGAGAGTTCAAATTCATGTAACAGAATAAGATTCCAAGCAAGGAATCATGCCAAGACGTGGCCTAGGACCTACAATAGTGGCCTAGGGACCACGCAGCCATTGAGTCTCGAGCCATCGGCCAGCTCTCCCCGCCTCCCAGCCGCCGATCCTCTAACTAACCAGATACGGATCCTACCGGCCCTGTAACAACCTGATTCGAATCCGTTTCGAATCCCAACAACTTTCAGACCTCATCCAGAGCACGTCCAAGAAGTCAGGTGACCGCCTATAAATACTACCACCCTCAAGCCTCTCAGGTACGGCTATTCTATGCCCATTTTTCATTCGCAGTTCTCACACTCCGCCATGAAAGCTCCCATGAGAGCTCGGATAAACTCTTCCTGGGGGATCCTTCTCTCCATATTTGTTGATTGCTGGTCTCCACTGACTTGAGCGTCGGAGGGTCTTCCGCAGAGGGCCACCCCCAACGCCTCTCGCGTGAGGACTGTCTTGCAGGTCGCCCAGGAGGGAGCCCACGCTGCAGTCCGATCGCGCCCGAGCCGGAGGACAGATTTCAGCAGCAACAATATTCAAGTTTTTTTTTGTTTTGAAGTATTTTGCGCAGCGAGACCACAAAATCCAAAGGCCCTCAGTCCAAACAAACAGAGATGATCGGATCGACATTCTTGAAGGCAAAAAAAACATCAAATTAATGCAAGAAATTTAAGTCTTTCAAAACCCTGGGGCCAATCCAACAGAGCTAGAGCTCATCATTTAGATCATAAAAATCGGAAAGGATCCTCCAGGGCAGAGCTACGGATCCAGAGCGACGACCCCAAATTTGCGAATCAAAGGGTATTTTCGAGGCCAGATCTGAAGGAAGAGATCACATCAAAGAAGACCTATAGTCCTCTTGTCTTCAATGGAGCCCGACCACCATTGGAAGCCAGCCATGGCTTCCCACCCTTGCCGAAAACTAGATCCATCCGAACGCCATTGCCATCTCTTATCCGACGACGGTTCTAGTAAGACTCAACCCACAGTACCCAAAGAGTTCCAGATATGTTTCTAGCTAACCTAAACAGAACAAGGATACGTACATGGGATGAAACGGAAAATTATCTATGGATTTCGTTGCTCGCTGGTGATGATCCGACGAAGGTGAGCGATGGAAATGAATGGAAGGCTGGGAGCTAGGGTTAGGGTTGAGAGCGAATGGGCAAGCGGAGGAAATAAGGTGAGCCGCGAGCGGGCGAGCGTTGAGCGAAGGAAATAACTCAAATAAGGCAAGCAGGCTGTGGGCCCGTGGGCCTGCGGCCTTGCGGGTTTGGGTTATTTCGAGTTCGGGTTTACTGCAATCCAAATCCGGATCAATTATAAATTGGTCCGGGTTAAACCTAAATCCTTCGGGTTTGGGTTGGGCAAACTTGAGTTTAAGTATTGTTGCAAATCAGGTTCGACGGACTAGATTCGGGTTGAACTCGATCCAAGTTATACCCCTACTTAAACAGCATCCAACTTCACGAAAAAATTAAGGCCCGTTGTGAAATAAATTATTAAAATAATATAAATACCCGGTAATGTTTTAAAAGCCTTTATAATTGATGGTTTTAAGTCACCTCTGTAACCGCATTTATTAATGTTTTATATATACATAAAAATACAATATTATAAATAAGAAAATAAGTTAATCATTACAACGGCCTTTTAAATGGTACTTGATATCTTTATTATTTCATAATTAATTTTTTATGAGTTAAATTTTTTTTTTTTTGGTATAAAGCTGAAGCTATTCAATGGTGCCAATGCCTATAAATACAAAGCCCCTTACACGGGTTTGTTCGTCCTCTCCAACTATAAATTCAAAAAAATATTTAATAAATAAATTAATAAGCTTATAAAAGAGAGAGAGGAAATGATAATTAAAAAGAATTAATATTTTTTTAGATATATCAAATGGTCAAACCCTAATATGAATATAAGTTGATATCTTGATGAAAATTAAAAATATTAAAGAGTGTAAAATGATTTTCTAAAATAAAAGTATAACTTTTTTCTCTTATATTTATATTCTTTCTTTTGGTATACATATATTTTTATATATAATTAATATAAAACTAAAATAAACTTTTGTTCTTAAAATTTTATTCAAATTTTATTTGGTTTTTAACTTTCAGTTATTATTATTTAGTCCCTAATATTTTAAGAATGTTGCATTCCTGATGTCTCATTATGCGAATAATTAAAATTGATAATGTAGCTTATGTGTCATCCTAATATGAACTTATGGACTATGTCTTTTAGGTTGACCTAAATATTAACTTGCCATATAAAGTAAGTCTCAATTTATATATTTGCATCAAGGTGATATGTCAGCTATTCTTCAAATTTAATCTATTGCATACAACAAGATGTTAGGAAGGTAACATTCTTAAAACTTGATGGACTAACTATAATAGCTAAATGTTTGAGGACTAAAATGATCTTTGAGTGAAAGTTTGAAACCAAATCTCCTTAATATAAAAATAACATCAATATACATATGAATAAGTAGAGATGATAAATTTTTCCTCTTTTTTTTTCAATCCTTAGAGGGATCCACTTCGAAAAGGGTGGGAATGAGAATATTTTTTCTCTTATAAAAAAAAAATTCTATCTCCATAAATGAGGATGAGGTAGGGATGGAAAATATACTCTCCACCTCATGGAATCCTCACAAATCTCGTATATTTTATATAACTTAAATGTTATTATATTTTTTAATATATTAAATAAAGCTCCATATATAACCCTAAAATACTTTAATACTACATGCATTTACCTTCTTTACATTCATTAAAACCTACGTAAAATAGCTTACAATCACAAACTTACAATATTATGCCCTTTAAGATTAGGTTTTAATATATTTATTATGAATTAGCTCATAAAATTTATAATTATAGTCAATTTACATAATTTTTTTATTTATTATATAAAACTTAATATTTTATTTTATTTTTAAAATATAGTGAATAATAATTTAAATAAAAAATAAATATTTAACGCTAATGCAATCAATCTTCATAAGTGTTGACGCCAAGTCACCTTCTTCAAGCGCCGGGAAATAGACGTCCTCCTCAACGGGCTTCTGCAAGAAAAGTCTCCAGAGACCGGATGTTCCGGTGGGGACCCTCCGACGCTCAAGTCAGTCACTTGGGAACAGGTGATAACTCACTAGCCGAAGAAGCTAGAGAGAGTTAGGGTTTCACTAGCAAGAAGAAGACTAAAAACCTTAGTTTTTTCCGGATCCCACTTACAGTGAAAGTACGGCCTTTTATACCTGCTCGAAGATCTGCTTTCCATCCCAAAAGATCGCTGATTCTGGGGCGTCCCGTCTGGTAACGAACAAAAAGGCAAGGCTTGATAGTGATGAGTCATACTGTCATCGTGTATCTCGGAGGTATCCTACGTTACTTGCCAGTACGGTCTCACAGGTGTCTGGTAGCTGGGGTTGCATTTGGTGAGCACCGTCACTGGATGTGACCGCGCACAGCTGCAAGTGGTGGTGAATCGTACTTCGTAACGGGGCATGGTCATGCATAGTTGAGCATGTGCAATGAGCCATACGCCGTTATAAGGTATGGCCACTCACAGCTACGAGCGTTCAACGGGTCATGTGGGTGCTCTAGTGGCCTAAAGATGTTGCTTGGTTCAAAGGCCAGACCATGTACTGAGCGTCGCTCCTGCACCCCAGACTGGAGGGGGGGCTCTCCCGCGCCCCGGGACCGGAGGGGAGTCTTGGGGTTGTAATGCAGTGCCCTCACCCCGAGACCAGAGAGGGTCTCGGGGGTGAGATGTTACTTGTGCACCCCGGGACTGGATGGAGGTCTCGGGGTTGTAATGCAGTGCCCTCACCCCGAGACCGGAGGGGGTCTCGGGGGTGAGATGTTACTTGTGCACCCCAAGATCGGAGGAAGGTCTCGGGGTTGTAATGCAGTGCCCTCACCCCGAGACCGGAGGGGGTCTCGGGGGTGAGATGTTTGGGGTCTTACCGGACGCAAAGCAGAGCTAAGGGTTGAGTGACACTTTGGAGATGCAAAGTGAATCCTCGAGGCAGACACTTGGCGAAACAGACATTGATATCAGAGGATTAGAAGGTTTCGGGGCCAAAGGGATCTCCGTTAGCTGCCGTTACTATTTATTTTAACGGTGTTGGATCAGCCACATCAGGTGCCCCCTCATCCTTGAGACGAAGCAGGCCCACACTGGCAAGGCGAAAGGGGTGCTACTTCCCACATGGCTGATCCCCGTCTTTTGCGAGTCGGCTCCGAACACGTATCCCTGGTGATTATCGTGGCCCTATGCGGATGGCATGGGGAATATGAAGGGCGGCCGCTTCCGTCCACTCAACTTGCCACGATCGTCCTCGAGGCAAGATTAACCCTTCGAAATCCATGAGGAAAGCTGTGCCATCATTACCTCTCATAGCAGCGATGTCAGCGAAGTCTTATCACTGGCCGGAGGCGTATCGTATCACGCACTGGGCAACCACCAAGGCGAGCCAGCTTATGGTGGGGATCCATGTGGCTGATGAGACATGGCGGGATGATTTGAAACCAAATAAAACGTGGAAGGGGGGTTGAATCTGGCCACACCACTCCTGCCATCATCGTCTTCTTCCTCTAAGTCTCTGCGTTTTGGTCTCCCCTGCAACCTGAGATCCTGCGCATAGCTTTTTCCTCCTTCAGGTAAGCTTTTGTCTCTTCTAGACTCTCCTATTATTTCTTTTAACCATAAGTTCCCCATCCCGAACCTCAGAGGACGATCCAGAGGATCGTTCTCCCTCTAAGAGGCACCGAGCTTCTTCTGCTCCTTCTCCCTCTCCCTTGCTTGAGTGGTCCTCTGATTCGGAGGACCACGCCCCTCTGGCCCAGTGGCAGGCCACCGGTAGGGCTCCCGCAGGGGAACGTCCGACGGTGGCTAGCAGGGCCCCATCGAGGAGACGCCGGACGGAGGCCGGCACCTCCTCGAGGGTGGAGGCAGAGTCCCGGAGGGGAACGCTTCCACGGTAACGAGCCGGGATTTGGAGAACATCCGGGCTCGTTACCAGATTCCTTGGGACGTTGGGTTTTTCTTGCCGACTCCCGATGATAGAGTCATTTCTTCCCGACCCGGCTGAGTGGCCATTTACAAAATTTGCCTGAGGGCTGGCCTCCGTCCACCCTTTCCTCCCTTTTTTGTTAATCTCCTTGAATACTATTCCTTGACTCCTTCCCAGTTGGTCCCGAACTCCCTTCGGGTCATTAGCGCCTTTGTCGTTCTCTGCCATCATCTTGGCATTACCCCCCGAATCTCCTTTTTCGATCCTTCTACATCCTTCGAGCCCAGAAGGGTTGGTGGTTGTTTCAGCCCCGACCCAATCGGGTCCTCAAGCTTATCCTTCCTTCCTCCATCAAGGGATGGAAGTCCCGATTTTTCTTCGTCAGTCTAGACCAAGTCAAGTCCCGGTGTGGAGACCCCGACCTTCGAGGTAATGCCAATTCTACCGTCCATCCTGGAGATAGGAAAGCATTGGGGCAGTTGTTGGCTACCGAGATCCCTCGGTACACCATGCTCTTGACAGAAGATAACCTCCAGTTGGCGGGTCTTATCTCCCACCGGGGTAAGCCATCTTCATACTTAGTCGAAGTTTTGCTTGGTTTCATTTTTTTTACTGACTTTGACCTACACTGTGTAGCCATGAAGGTCCCAACCCAGAAACTCCTGAAGGCCGCCATCAAGAAAAGGGGCCGGAAGGACCGAGTGAAGGCCGGTGAGCACCGGCTCCAAAATGCCCGATGGCGCGGGTGTCGGAGCCACCAGCACCGCATGACCCCCCGGTCGCTCCAGAGATTGACCTCACAGCCGACACTCCGCCGGAGAGGGCGGTGGCCGAGGAGACACCTATGGAGGAGCTGACTACAGAGGAGCCAACAGTAGCAGAGGAGCCCGCAATAGCAGAGGAGCTCTTTGCTCCCAGTGGACCGACCCTCCCCGAGGCGGCTAAAAGCTGGGGCGAGGGGCCATCGAGGGCAGTAAGCCTGCCCCCCGAGCAGACGTCGATAAGCAGTCTGCGCGCCGAGCCAGAAAATGCCAAGGCAGCCGAAGGGAGTGGGGCCAGACCAGGGCTGCCTTGGGACTCCATTCTGAACGACGGGCGTTAGGCCGAGTGGGTCCTCTCACCAGTCTTCGTGCCCGAGGTCCTGGAAGAGCTTAGCCACCTGAAGGCGGGTACATTCTTCCGGGAGTCCTACGCAGCTCTCGTCAGAGTAAGTGTGTTGACCCAATTGATGATTTTGATGATTAACAAAACTATTTGAGTATAATTTTTGAAGGCTCTGATGATTTTGATTTAGTGTTTAAGCCTATAAGTCTATTGAAAAATCAAAATCAGAAGTTTCAATGTGTTCTGGATCGAATCTAATGTCTAGGTAAGAATTGCAGACATTAGAGTCGACTCCGAGAATCACAGAGCCGACTCTGAACTGGCACGGTCATTAGAGTCGACTCCGAGACTGTAAGAGTCGACTCTCACAGACGGAGCAGAAAGTCGATTTTTCTGGCTCAACCTAGAGTCGACTCTGGGTAAGTTAGAGTCGACTCTGGAAAAGCATCTTGTCGACCCCAGAAAAGCCAGAGACAACTCCGGAATATCATTTTAAAACGCCTCGAGCTAGAGCCTACTCCAAAAAGTTAGAGTCGACTCCAACCCACCTGGAATAAAAAACGAAGTTGCCAGATCAGCTCTAACGGTAACTTTTCTATTTTTACTCATTTTTAACGGATATATTTTGATGCAAGGTACACTCCAACGGATAGTTTTATTCCAAAAGAGGTGTAAAAAAAATCTATAAAAAGGGGAGTCTATTGTTCAAAAAAAGAGAAGACGAAAAAGAACGGAAAAATCTAAAAAAAATCTGAGATAGACAAATCCCATTTCAAAAATCTGAGAGCTTGAATCTTGAAAGGAAAACCTTTTTAGCTCAAATCCACTCCACTCCAAAAGCCTCAAGAGGAATCCAAAGCGTTCAAAATCAAAGTCTTGGAGGATTTCCCAACTTGGAGAAAGGAGATTCGTTTCTTGCTTTTCAACCCTTCTCAACTGCTTCAACCACGAAGAATCGGAGCTGAGGCTTGATTCAATCCAGCAAGGAGAAGAAGAAAAGAAGAAAAGGAGAAAAGCTCAAAAGCCAACCAATCTTCAAATCAGGCTTTTCTAAACCTTGTTATTAATTTGTATATTTGCTCATTGAGGAGCTTTGTATTCACACACAATACTTATCTTATTTTTGCCTAGTTCAATCTGGGGGATTGAACTAGAGGAGGTAGTTTTACCTCGGGTTAAGCTTGGGTTAGTTGTGAGCCCGTGAAAAACAACGTGTAGGGTTTTGTGCTGGTAAGCCCGAGTAAAACCAGCTGGGTTCGTTGTGCACCCGGTAAAACAACAAGTTTGAGTTGTGAGCTTAGAAAACAACTCAGCTGTAATCTAGAGAGATTATAGTGTGGACCCAAGTGAATCTTGGGAGTGGACGTAGGTGTTGAATACACCGAACCACTATAAAATCTTTGGTGTTTGCAGTGTCTCATTGTCTCTTTATTTATCTCTATCTTACTCACTGCACTTTATAGTTATCTTACATTTGCCCTCATTAATCTCAAGCAAACTATTTTAAAAAGGGCTAATTTTTAAAGAACCCAATTCACCCCCCCCCCTCTTGGGTTGCCATCTGGGCCAACAATTGGTATCAGAGCGCTGGTTGCTCATTTAGAATTTGATCTCACGATCAAGGGCTAAAGATCCTTATGGCAACACAAAGTGGTTCATGTTTTGTTGAAGGTCATTCTACGAATAGACCTCCTTTATTTAATGGAACCAACTATTCATATTGGAAAAGCTAAATGAGAATATTTATTCAAGCTTCGGACTATGAATTATGGGGAGTAATAATAAACGGACCTAGTACACCCACACACCTTATTGATGGCACTATTGTTCCTAAACCCGAAAGGGATTGGAATGATAATGATAGGAGAATGGCACAACTAAATGCTAAAGCCATTAATATCTTATATTGTTCCTTAGACTCAAATGAATTCAACCGTATCTCAACATGTAATTCCGCAAAAGAAATTTGGGATAGGTTGGAAATAACTCATGAAGGAACAAACCAAGTTAAGGAATCAAAAATAAATATTTTGGTTCATAAATATGAATTGTTTGCAATGGAACAAACTGAAACCATCACATGCATGTTCACTAGATTCACTGATATTGTGAATGGTTTAAAGAGTCTTGGTAGAATTTATTCTAATGCTGACCTTGTGCGCAAAATTCTTAGGTCACTACCAAGAGCGTGGAAGCAAAAGTCACTGCTATCCAAGAAGCAAAGGACCTCAATGCACTACCTTTAGAGGAGCTTCTAGGATCCTTAATGACCCACGAGCTGACGATGAAGCAGCATGTTGAGGAGGAAACAAAAAGGAAGAAAACTCTTGCCCTCAAGACTGCAGAAATGGAAGAGAGCAGCAGTGAAAGTAATGATGAGGATGATGATGAAACTGCTCTCTTAGCCAAAAAATTCAGAAGGTTTATGAGAAAAAGGTCATTCCATAAAAAGAAATTTGGAGCAAGATTTGATGGAGAAAAAGATAAGAAAAAGGACAAGGAGAAAGAAAAAGAAAAGAGCCCTTGGTATGTTATGAGTGCAAAAAGCCAGGGCACTTTAAATATGATTGTCCTTTGCTGAAAAAGGCCTACAAGAAAAAGAAGAAAGCATACATGGCAACATGGTCAGATGAATCTTCCTCATCGGAAGAAAATGAACAAAAGGAAGTTGCCAATATCTGCTTCATGGCCAACAACGACGACAACGACAATGAGGTAAGTTCTGAAAACTCAAATGATGAATTTACATTTAATGAAATGTTTGAAGCTTTCAATGAATTGATGATTGATTTTAAATCTTTGAAAAAGAAGTATAAGTTTTAAAAATAATAATATTAGCTTAGCTAAAAGTAAAAATGAATTAGCTTTAGAAGTTAAGAACTTAACTAATGAAAAAGAAGAACTTAGGAAAAAAGAGAAAATATTAATCAAGAAATAGATTTATTGAAATCTGAAACTAATAACTCAACAAAAGATTTAAAAGTTCAATTAGAAACCTTAGCTTTAGAAAAAGAATTAATCTCTAAAGACAATGATTTATTAAAGAAAGATGTTAAAAAGTATAAAGACATTGTTGAAAAATTTACTCTAAGCTCAACAAAACTAAATATGATCTTAGATAGTCAAAAAGCTATTTTTGACAAAGCAGGTTTAGGGTATAACACATTAAGGAAACAAAAATCTTTAAAGAATATTTTATAAAAGCCAACCAAAGTAATATAACTTGTTTCAAATGTAATGAAAAGGGTCATAAATCATTTGAATGCAAAACGTTAAATAATAATAACAAGTTAAATTTTAAAGCAAAGAAAATATGGGTTCCGAAAGGAACAATTTTTGTTGCTGCTAACCATGAAGGACCCAAGAAAACTTGGGTACCTAAACATAAAGTTTAAATTATGTTGCAGGAATGTCTTGTAGCCAAAAGATCAAAGAAAAAGTGGTACCTTGATAGTGGCTGCTCAAGACATATGACGGGTGACAAAGATGAATTCATCACCCTAGAAGAAAAGAAAGGTGGAGTTGTGACGTTTGGCGATAACGGTAAAGGTCAAATTATGGGCCTTGGTAAAGTTCGCATAACTCCATCTATAGTTATTGATAATGTACTTTATGTTAATGGTTTAAAGCACAATTTAATTAGTATAAGCCAACTATGTGATAAGAACTTTAATGTTTCATTTAAATCTTCTATTTGCATAGTATCTGATTCCATTAATGATAGCATTGTTTTTACTGGTTATAGATATGGCAATGTGTACTTAGTTGACTTAGACAAATTATCTGAAAGTAGTCATTGCCTAATTGCTGACAATGCTAACATAAATGATATTGGATGGTTATGGCATCGTAGATTAGGTCACGCAAGCACACACCTTATTTCAAAACTAATTAAAATGGATTTAGTTAAAGGATTACCTAAACTAGATTTTGAAAACAACAAAATTTGTGATGCATGTCAATTTGGAAAACAAACGAGAAGTTCTTTCAAATCTAAAAATGTTGTTTCAACTTCTAGGGCTTTAGAGCTACTTCACATGGATCTTTTCGGACCAACTAGAACCATAAGTCTAGGAGAAAGAAATATGGTCTAGTGATTGTAGATGATTATTCTAGATATACTTGGGTAATGTTCTTAGCTCACAAAGATGAGACTTTCTCGATATTCCTGAAATTCTTCAAGAAAGTCACAAATAAGAAAAACACTACTATAGTATCTCTAAGAAGTGATCATGGAACAGAATTTGAAAATCACTTATTTAAAAATTTCTGCACTGAAAATGGAATTAATCATAATTTTTCAGCCCCTAGGACTCCACAGCAAAATGGTGTAGTTGAAAGGAAAAATAGGACTCTAAAAGACATGGCCCATACCATGCTATGCGAAAGTAACCTACCAAAGTACTTTTGGGCGGAAGCTATTAACACAGCATGCTACATCTTAAATCGAGCCCTAATAAGACCAATCTTAAAGAAAACACCTTATGAATTATGGAATGAAAGAAAACCAAATATAAAATATTTTCATGCATTTGGATGTAAATGTTTCATTCATAATAATGGTAAAAACAACTTAGGAAAATTTGATGCTAAATCTGATGAAGGAATTTTTCTAGGTTATTCAACAACTAGTAAAGCTTATAGAATCTTTAACAAGAAAACCTTAATTGTTGAAGAATCCATACATGTAGTGTTTGATGAATCTTTAGCAACTGGATCTGAAAAGATTGATGATGAGGAAGATACAAACATAATTGAAAAAGATCTTGAAAAACTTAATATTGAAGTATCTTCAGATCATGAGCAAGAAGCTAAAGATGATGATTCACATAAGGACGATGATGTCAATATTGATCATAATGAGATAGATCTTCCAAGAGACTGGAAATATGCCCATAGTCATCCCAAGGAATTGATTATAGGTGATCCATCTCAAGGTATAAGAACTAGATCATATATGAGAAATATCAGTAATCATCTTGTATTTGTATCTCAAATTGAACCTAAAACTATAGAAGAAGCTGAAAAAGATAATAACTGGATGCTAGCTATGCAAGAAGAATTAAATCAATTCACTAGAAATAATGTATGGACATTAGTTGAAAGACCTAAAAATCATTCAGTAATAGGATCAAAATGGGTTTTTCGAAATAAACTTGATGAAAATGGCATAGTAATTAGAAACAAAGCTAGATTAGTTGCAAAAGGATATAATCAAGAAGAAGGCATTGATTTTGATGAAACTTTTGCACCTGTAGCTAGATTAGAAGCTATTAGGCTATTACTAGCATTTGCATGTCACATGAACATTAATTTATTTCAAATGGATGTTAAAAGCGCATTTTTAAATGGTTTTATAAATGAAGAAGTTTATGTAGAACAACCACCTGGTTTTATAGATCACGAATTTACAAATCACGTTTTTAAATTACACAAAGCATTATATGGTTTGAAACAAGCACCTAGAGCTTGGTATGATAGGTTAAGTAAATTCTTAATTGAAAATGATTTCACAAGAGGAAATGTGATAAAACACTATTTTTGAAAAGAAAAAGTAAAGATTTACTTGTAGTACAAATATATGTTGATGACATTATTTTTGGTGCTACTAACGATTCTCTATGTCAAGAATTTGCTAAGTTAATGCAGGGAGAATTCGAGATGAGCATGATGGGAGAACTCAACTTCTTCCTTGGACTCCAAATCAAACAAAGCAAGAGGGTATCTTTATCAACCAAACAAAGTACACAAGAGAGATTCTAAAGAAATTTGGTATGGAATCAATTAAACCCCTCGGAACACCAATGAGTCCTTCATGCAAGCTGGACAAAGATGAAGAAGGTAAAAGGTTGATCAGAAGTATTATCGAGGTATTATCGGATCCCTTCTTTATTTGACAGCAAGTAGACCAGATATTATGTTTTCTGTATGTTTATGTGATAGATTTCAATCAGAACCTAAAGAATCACACTTAATAGCTGTTAAAAGAATACTAAGATACTTAAGTGGAACAAAAAATGTAGGTTTATGGTATTCTAGAGACTCCACATTAAATCTAATTGCATACTCAGATTCTGATTATGCCGGATGCAAGTTAGATAGAAAAAGCACAAGTGGTGCATGCCAATTTTTAGGAAGTAACTTAATCTCATGGTTTAGCAAAAAGCAAAATTCGGTTGCATTATCTACTGCGGAAGCAGAATATGTTGCAGCAGGAAGTTGCTGTGCTCAAATCCTATGGATTAAGAGATAACTTGAAGACTATGGTATCACACTTGATAAGACACCCATAAGATGTGATAATACAAGTGCAATAAATCTTACTAAAAATCCAATTCAACATTCAAGAACAAAGCATATTGAAATACGATATCACTTTATAAGAGAACATGTAGCCAATAATGAAATTTGTCTTGATTATGTGAATACTGAAGAACAACTTGCAGATATATTAACAAAACCCTTAAGTGAAGAAAGATTTTGTTATCTTAGAGGAGAATTAGGAGTTTGTGATCCTTTGGAATAGTTTTCTGAAACTCTTAAGGACATCAATCTAGATTTCATCATTTTCTTGAAAAATCTTGATATTTCAATAAGGAAATCTATCTAGATCTTGATTCAATGTTTCCCCAATTGCTAAATAACTTTAATCTATAATTTGATGATTAAATTGAATAGTTTCAAATGCTTGAAACTTAATTTTTTTTTCTCTGAAACTGTTAGAGTCGACTCTGACAGTTTGCGGAGTCGACACCTGAGTTTTTGATTTCTGTCTAAGTAATTAGAGCCGACTCTGGCTTTTGTGGAGCCGACTCTAATACGAGCGCTGACAGACTTTCTGGCTCGGAGCCGACACCCAGTTTTCGGGAGTCGACTCTAAGTCGAGTTAGGTCAAAAATAAAAAGGCGGAGTCGACCCCCAATCATTCCAATCGTCTCCTAAACGTTCCTAAGAACTCCAAAACTTTTCCAACTTCCCCAAATCCACTCAAAACCCCTGATTAACCTTCCAATCCTCTCAATGGCTCCAAAGAGGTGTGGATTCGTCGCTGGAGCATCCGTTCCAACGAGAAGACGCACGGTTCGAAGGCAACCATCGCCTTCTTCCTCTTCGGCCACTCAAGAGGATTCTCCACCTTCACCCTCATCTCCTAAGGTTGATCAATTAGCTGGTAAGACCATTACCACTGGGAGAAAAGTTAATTTTGATTTATTTGAATCGGAGGGTTTCTCTATTGGAAGAAATTTAAGGGATATGGGATGGGAGAAAGTGTGCTCACTAGATTTACCCACTTATCCAGCATTGGTAAGGGAATTTTATAATGGATTAAGCAGAGGAGAAGGAGGATTGATTAGCACAGTGAGGGAACTAGGGTTACGGTAACAACTGAGATTCTTGGAACCCTATTAGAATGCCCACTGTTGGTTTAATGGAATGTCAACTTAATGACAGAAGTGGTGCACTATCAAGGATGCTAGGAAGAGATGTGACTGAGTTCGAAGAAATCTTTGCAAATCAGTTAAACCTAGAACTCAGATTATTGCATAATATATGTGGTAGAATCTTATTTCCAAAAATAGGGAGATTTGAGTATGTCTCGGAGCGAGACGTTCTGATGATGGACTGCATTATAACTGGAAGGCCAGTCAATTTAGCTGGCATGATGATAGGTTACATGGCAGAGGCAGCTACTAAGAAAAGATCAACACTGCCATACGGTATGATTCTGACACTAGTTTTTAGAAGCCAGGGTGTGCTCATAATGGAAAATGAACCTTTGAGAAAACTGAGACACACTGATTATTACAGCACTTCAACTATTCATAGAATGGGATTTAAGAAAGTTAATGGTGTTTGGATGAGGAGAGAGGAAAGAATAGATAGGATGGTGCAGAGGGAACCAGACTAGAAGAAATCCCGGGACCATCTACTGCGGGACCATCAGTCCCTGATTCATCTTTTGCGGGACCTTCGTCTGCTGGACCTTCGGAGGCCGGACCAAGTTCTATTCCATCACCTCCACATCAGCCTATAACAAATTCTGGAGGATTTTCTAATGAACAACTTGATCAGTTAAGAAGCTTACTTGCTGAGTATGACAGTCACAGGTCAAATGAAATTAATCAATTGAAAGAAGACTTTAATCTGCTGAAAGAAGAACTAAATTCGAGACTGGACATGCTATCCTTTACCTTAGGCAATTCTGTAGAATCCTTTGGAGCTGAGCTTCACAAGATCTTCGAAAGGATGGAAGGCATTGCCGATGGATCAGGATCATATGTTCATGCAACGGTCAATTGAAGAAGGATATTGACCTTGCAGTCTCTCAAATCGAAGCCTGCCTTGAAAATTTTAAGAAGTCACAAAAAGATGATGTAATGGAGATAATAGGTCATCTAAAGAAAATTGTATTCAAGCACATTTGATCTTGTTTTAGAATTTAATAGCTTGTACTTAGGAAGTTTTGATTATCCAATGTATTTCATTTTGAAATGTAAATGAATCAACTGATGTAATGGTTCTTGCATATGAAATACAATTTCACTTTTTCAAAATTTTGATTGATTGGATTCCTATGCTTTATTGAGATTATAAATTTTTCTTTACTCTCCTTATTGCTAATAACAAAAAAGGGGGAGAGATAGTTATGTATATGCAAAGAAAGAAAAGATTATATGCATAAAGAAAGAAAGAAAGGGGGAGAAGGGAGAATTAATTATGCAAAATGAATTGAAATGTTTATCAGTTACAATTTGATGTTTATATATAAGAGGAGCTACTCAATGCAGGGGGAGCTTAACAAAAAGCTCATTTACAATCTTATGCACATTAAGTTTAACAATTCAATATTGATGGATTATATTGAACTCATGTACAATTTTAAAGTTTACATTAAACATTGGCATCAAACCTTAATTTCAATGGTTTAAAGTTAAAATGACTATAATCCTTAATTTGATTGAATGTTTGAATGCATATACTCAAAGTTTTTGTTATCATCAAAAAGGGGGAGATTGTTGACCCAATTGATGATTTTGATGATTAACAAAACTATTTGAGTATAATTTTTGAAGGCTCTGATGATTTTGATTTAGTGTTTCAGCCTATAAGACTATTGAAAAATCAAAATCAGAAGTTTCAATGTGTTCTGGATCGAATCTAATGTCTAGGTAAGAATTGCAGACATTAGAGTCGACTCCGAGATCACAGAGCCGACTCCGGAACTGGCACGGTCATTAGAGTCGACTCCGAGACTGTGAGAGTCGACTCTCACAGACGGAGCAGAAAGTCGATTTTTCTGGCTCCAACCTAGAGTCGACTCCGGGTAAGTTAGAGTCGACTCCGGAAAAGCATCTTGTCGACCCCAGAAAAGCCAGAGACGACTCCGGGAATATCATTTTAAAACGCCTCGAGCTAGAGCCGACTCCAGAAAAGTTAGAGTCGACTCCAACCCACCTGGAACGAAAAACGAAGTTGCCAGATCAGCTCTAACGGTAACTTTTCTATTTTTACTCATTTTTAACGGATATATTTTGATGCAAGGTACACTCCAACGGATAGTTTTATTCCAAAAGAGGTGTAAAAGAAATCTATAAAAAGGGAGTCTATTGTTCAAAAAAAGAGAAGACGAAAAAAGAAAAATCTGAAAAAAATCTGAGATAGACAAATCCCATTTCAAAAATCTGAGAGCTTGAATCTTGAAAGGAAAACCTTTTAGCTCAAATCCACTCCACTCCAAAAGCCTCAAGAGGAATCCAAAGCGTTCAAAATCAAAGTCTTGGAGGATTTCCCAACTTGGAGAAAGGAGATTCGTTTCTTGCTTTTCAACCCTTCTCAACTGCTTCAACCACGAAGAATCGGAGCTGAGGCTTGATTCAATCTAGCAAGGAGAAGAAGAAAAGAAGAAAAGGAGAAAAGCTCAAAAGCCAACCAATCTTCAAATCAGGCTTTTCTAAACCTTGTTATTAATTTGTATATTTGCTCATTGAGGAGCTTTGTATTCACACACAATACTTATCTTATTTTTGCCTAGTTCAATCTGGGGGATTGAACTAGAGGAGGTAGTTTTACCTCGGGTTAAGCTTGGGTTAGTTGTGAGCCCGTGAAAAATAACATGTAGGGTTTTGTGCTGGTAAGCCGAGTAAAACCAGCTGGGTTCGTTGTGCACCCGGTAAAACAACAAGTTTGAGTTGTGAGCTTGGAAAATAACTCAGCTGTAATCTAGAGAGATTATAGTGTGGACCCAAGTGAATCTTGGGAGTGGACGTAGGTGTTGAATACACCGAACCACTATAAAATATTTGGTGTTTGCAGTGTCTCATTGTCTCTTTATCTATCTCTATCTTACTCACTGCACTTTATAGTTATCTTGCATTTGCCCTCATTAATCTCAAGCAAACTATTTTAAAAAGGGATAATTTTTTAAAGAACCCAATTCACCCCCCCCCCCCTCTTGGGTTGCCATCTGGGCCAACAAAGTGGTCCTGTAACCCTTCACCTCTATATCTCTTTTTTTTACACGGAGCTTGCACGCAGCTTGCGAACTCCCTAAGGGCTACGAGGGAGGTCATTCACGGAGGAAGACCCTTCTACGTGAGGCTCAGAAGGAGTCCGAGGAGGCCCATCATCGCATGAAGGTGGCCGAGGGGGCCCTGGAGTCGGCCAGAACCGCTCGGGCCGATGAGATAAGGGCTGCTGAGAGCCGAGCGGAGGCCGAGGCCAACCGCCTGCGAGCGGCACTCCTCCAGATGACGGATGCCGAGAACGTCATTGCAGCAAGAGACCTACACATCTCTGAACTGACCTTGGCCATCCAAGAAATGGAGGGTCGGGCGACCGAGGCTGAGGAGAGGGCAAGGTTGGCCGAAGGAAGGGTAAGGTCGGTTGAGGAGAGGGCAAGGGCGGCGGAAGACAGAGCTGATGAAGCTGAAGAGGAGGCGAGTCGCGCCCGGGAGGCCGAGAGGGCAGCAACGGCAGCTCTCGCTGCTGCGGAAGGAGTTTGAGCTGCCGAAGTGGAAGCAGCCGTCGCAGCCAAGACCGTTGAGGCCATAGAAGAATTCAAAGCATTCGAGCGCTTTGCAGACGAACTGGAGGAAGCTTCGGTGGGGGCATTTCTCTAAGGATTTCAGCACGGGAAAGAAAAAGTCGCCCGGGACTTGAACTTTCCTCAAGCCTTAGAGGTCGAGCTCGAAAGTCCCTCGGAGTTAGCCCCATCTGATGACAAGCCCGCACCGGCAGAACCGTGAGCCTCCGCTTGTACTTATTTTTGCAAGTCCGACTAGGTCGGCATTTTGTAATTATTTGTAATTACTTTGAATTAATGAAATATTATTTTTCTCCAAGATAAATTGTCTGTCCATCTACAACCTCTACCCCAAATTTATTGATTAGCGATGTGCGACCTCTCGGGGCTTCACCAGCACCGAGGGGTAACCCTTAATCCATTCATGAGTCGAGTTAGCCATATAGGGCCGAACCTTGGGGCTAGGAAGGATGAGCTTCCTAGGGTCGGGGCATCGGGTTCAGGAGGTCGAGGTAGAAGGGTTCCTGAGAACTGATGGCTCACCACTTTGCTGGAGGTGTGTCAGGCTTTATTCCTGGCTGGCCCAGGGCTTTGAGTGCGACGGGAGTCAGGCTTTGTGCCTGGCTGGCCCAGGGCTTTAAGTGCCGACGGGAGTCGAGCTTTGTGCCTGGCTAGCCCAAAGCTTTAAATACTGACGGGAGTCGGGCTTTGTGCCTGGCTGGCCCAGGGCTTTGAGTGCCGACGGGAGTCGGGCTTTGTGCCTGGCTGGCCCAGGGCTTTGAGTGCCGACGGGAGTCAGGCTTTGTGCCTGGCTGGCCCAGGGCTTTAAGTACCGACGGAAGTCAGGCTTTGTGCCTGGCTGGCCTAGGGCTTTGAGTGCCAACGGGAGTCGGGCTTTGTGCCTGGCTGGCCCAGGGCTTTGAGTGCCGACGGGAGTCGGGCTTTGTGCCTGGCTGGCCCAGGGCTTTAAGTGCCGACGAGAGTCGGGCTTTGTGCCTGGCTGGCCCAGGGCTTTAAGCGCCGACGGGAGTCGGGCTTTGGTCGAAAACTGAGGTGCTAAAATTCAAATTCATTAATTTGAATGAGGGGAGAAGGCCCAAAAGAATACATGCACGATATTTAAGGTGAGAAGAGAAATGCACTACTGATAATACCGACGAAGGTTGTCGGCATTCCATGTTCGGGGTAGCGGCTTCCCACCCAACTCTTCAATCTTGTAGGCTCCGTGATGGAGTGTCTTGGTGATCCGGTAGGGCCCATCCCAATTAGGAGCTAGCTTGCCTCCTTCCGTCGGCTTCGAGACTTCAGCTCGTCGAAGGACCAGGTCTCCCGGCAAGAAAGTCTTGGGATGCACATGGGTATTGTAGTACCTGGCAGCTCGTTGTCGGTAGACTGCCATCCGTAGCCACGCTCAGTCTCGTACCTCCTATACTAGGTCGAGGTTGGCCCACAGCCGGTCCAAGTTATTCTCCTCATTGTATGACTACACCCGAGGACTCGGGGAGCCTATCTCTACCGGGATGACAGCTTCAGACCCAAAGACCAAGCTGAACGGAGTCTCTCCGGTGGGGGTTCGCGGTGTTGTATGGTAGGCCCACAGCACATTATGGAGCTCCTCCACCCACCGCCCCTTGCAATCGTCCAGTCGGGTCCTCAATCTTTGGAGAATAATACGATTGGTCACCTCGGCTGCTCCATTGGTCTGGGGGTGTCCGACGGAAGTGAACCTCTAGTGAATGCCAAGTTCGATGCAGAACCCCCGAAAGGACGCGTTATCAAACTGCCGGCCGTTGTCGGTGACTAGAGTATGGGGTAGCCCGAATCGATATGATGGACTTCCAAAAGAAAGATCGCACCTTGCTTTTAGTGATTTTAGCAAGGGCTTCAGCTTCAATCCACTTGTGAAGTGGTCGACGGCCATCAGCAGGAACTTGCGCTGTCCGGAGGCCGGGGGAATGGTCCCAAGATATCCATACCCCAATGGGCGAAGGGCCAAGGTGCCACCAAGGGGGTCAGCTGAGACGTCAGCTGTCGCTGAATATTGGCATGGCGTTAGCAGCTATCACACTTCTTAACAAGCTCGGCCGCATCCTCCTTCATGGTCAGCCAGTAGTATTCCTATCGTAGGGCCTTGTAAGCTAGGGCTCTGCCCTCCAGGTGACTCCCGCAGATGCCTTCATGGATTTTCCGCAAGATATAGTCTGCCTCTGCTGGCCCTACGCACTTGAGGATCGGGTATGAAAATGACCTTCGATAAAGCCTTCCGTCCATTATCAGGAACCTTGGGGCCTGGCGCTTGAGTAGTCTAGCCTCCACGGGGTCCTCAGGGAGGATGCTGTCGGTCAAATATCATACATAGGCATCCATCCAAGAGGGCCCTTGCTCAACCAGCAATGCCTCTTTCGCAGCTTCAATGCTTGGGGTCTGCAAGTGCTCCACATACGTTCTTCCCAGGATTCCGTCGGTCGAGGTGGCCAATCGGGACAGTGCATCCGGCCTAGCATTCTCCGCTCGGGGAATGTAGCTGATACGGAAGTAAGAGAACCGTGAGGCTTGGGATAGCACCTTACTCAAGTAACGGGACATGACTGGGTCCCTGGCTTCGTACTCCCCAACGACCTGCCCAGAGAAGGCTCTCAAACGCTCCGCACTAAGTTCCCCGGCCAGCCTCATCCCTACCAGCAGGGCTTCATACTCTGCCTGGTTATTATGTTGGTCCAGATAGCAACCCAAGAGGGGGGGTGAATTGGGTTTTTCAAAATTTAAACTCTTTTGAAAAATAAACCCCAGCGGAAATAAAAATTTAGATTTGCACAAATTAAAACAGAATATGCACAATAGAGAATTAAAGATAATGAGACAATCACGGTAAACACAGGAGATTTATAGTGGTTCGGTGTACCTACACCTACGTTCACTCCCAAGTATCTCTTGGGTCCACACTATAATCAATCTGATTATAGCAGAGTTATTTTGCAAGCTCACAACTCGAACTTTTTGTTTTTCCGGGTGCACAACGAACCCAACTGGTTTTCAAGGCTCACCAGCATAAAACCTTACACCACAAGCAAACTGCTTGCACAAGGCTAACAGCCTCAAAGGAATCAATCCTCCGATTGACCCAGCAAACAATAATCATTTTTACAAAACAAAGGGCTCCTCCAATGAGCAAATATACAATGATAGAACACGAAATAAAGAGATAGGAATCAAAGCCTGATTTGCAGATCTTGATGGCTTGCTTCTTCTCTTCTTTTGGATGGATCTTCCTTTAGAATGCTCTTGAAGCTCCGAAGATCAGAAAACTAAGGCTTGCTCCTTTTCTTGAGATTTCTTCAAAATGGAGCTATGAAAGCTTGGAATCTCTCTCTTTTCTTTTGGGGAATTAGTATGATCTTTCCTCTCGAATCTTCCCTCTTTTCTTTTCTGATGGATTTCAAAGATTTTTCTCTATTCTTTCTTTTGTCTCTCTCTTTTGTCTCTCCCTTTTTCGGATGCAACAAACCCTCTTCTTATAGATCAGTATAATCCATAAAAAGTTTAAAACTATCCGTTAAAAACAAGTGTAAGACGGATTAGATCCAAAAATAGCAATAGCCGTTAGGATTAAAAAGATAAAAGTAAAGTTTAGAGTCGTTTTGATAGTTCTGAAGTCGCGTCTGACATTCTGGAGTCAGCTCTAACTTTTCTGGAGTTGGCTCTATATCAAAATCCCCAACTCGCTTGAACTAGAGTCGTCTCTAACTTTTCTGGGGTCGACACAAAAATCTTCTGGAGTCGACTCTAAGTCGTGGGCAGAAAAACCATCGTTCTATCTTTTCTGTTGGAGTCAGCTCTAACAGTCTAGGAGTCGACTCTAAGTCTGTGCCATTTTTCAGAGTCGACTCTGCGATTCCATGTGTCGACTCTAATGTCTGCAATCTTACCTTGACATTAGATCCAAACTAGAACTTGATTTGTTTTATGATTTTGATTAATAAATCATATCATAAACTGAAAAACTTAATCAAAATCATTAGTAACTTTAAATGTTATACTCAAATAGTTTTGTTAATCATCAAAATCAACAATTGGGTCAACAATCTCCCCCTTTTTGATGATGACAAAAACTTTGAGTATATGCATTAAAAATTTATTTGAATTAAGAGTTATAGACATTGAAAAACTTTAAAACTTCCTAACAGAGAATTTGATGCCAATTTTCAAAATGAAACAAAAAAGATACTTGAGTTCTATTATAAGCATCAATCAAGATGATTTAACTTTACGTAGGAAATTATTAAGCTCCCCTACATTGAATAACTCCCCCTATGTAAATAAACTGAAATCGATTGATACAAATTGATTAAAATTTATAAATCTCAAAATTTCTCTCCCCCTTTTTAGATATGCCAAAAGATTGAAATCTTATACTCCTTCCATTCTTATATCTTTATATTCTTCCATTCTTATTTCCTTTATGCATATACAATTTTCTCTCCCCTTTTTTGTTATCAGCAATAAGGTGAATTTAAAAACAATAAAGAAGGTTATCAGAGCGGGGTTGTTGGTTCATTCAATCATAGAGATGGTAATTGGTTCTCATAGACAAATTTGTAATAAAGGATAATTGTATTTCAATGCAAGATTCATTACATGTGTCAATTCAAGTACATTCTCAGAAAAGTAACATATTCAAGTATATCCACATAAACCAAAATTCCTAGATACATGCTATCAAAGTAAAGAAAGCTAGAAATCCTAAGATACAAACTAGGATAAGATAGGGTATCAAATCAAACATGCTTGTAAACAACTTTCTTCAAATGACCAATCATTTTCATAATCTCATCTTTTTGGTCTTTCTTAAATTTTTCAAGACAAGCTTCAACTTGTTGGACAGCAACATCAATATCTTTCTTCAACTGACCAGTAGCATTTAAATAGACTCTTGATCATCTGCTATCCCTTCTAGCCTTTCAAAAATCTTTTGAAGCTCATATGACATGGCATTAACTGATTTATCCAAAGTAGAAACTATCATGTCAAGCTTAGCAGATATCAATTTCATTTCACTTCTCATTTTTGAATCATGCTCAGTCAGTAGGGCTCTGAGCTGATCAAGCTGCTCCTCTGAAAATCTTCCAAATACCAAGGTTGACTGATGTGGAGGTGAAGGATGAGTGCTCGGTCCAGCCTCTGAAGGTCCAGCAGTAGATGGTCCAGGAATATCCTCTGCTCTGGCCTCCTCAACTCTAACTTCCTCTGCTCTGGTCTCTTGTCCTCTTTTTATCCAAATATTATTCTCTTTTCTGAAGCCCATGCGGTGAATTAGAGACACTGTAGTAATCAGTATGCCTTAACTTCCTTAGTGGCTCATTATCCATTATTAGCACACCTTGGCTTCTAAAAACTAA
The DNA here is from genome assembly GCA_900491605.1 of Calamus simplicifolius. NCBI lineage: Eukaryota > Viridiplantae > Streptophyta > Magnoliopsida > Arecales > Arecaceae > Calamus > Calamus simplicifolius. Next base: position 402,208 of record UESW01001309.1, read on the forward strand.
GGTCATAATCATACCATATGGCAGTGTGATCTCTTCTTGGTTGCTGCTTCTGACCATATAGCCAATCATCATTCCAGCCAAATTAACAGGCCTTCCAGTAATGATACAGTCCATCAACAATATATCTCGCTCCGAAACATATTCAAACCTTCCAATTTTAGGAAACAAGATTCTTCCACAAATATTATGAAGTAACATGAGCTCCAAATTTAGTTGATTAGCCATGATTTCTTCAAACTCAGATACTTCTCTTCCTAACATCCTAGATAGGGCACCTCCTCTATCATCATGTTGATACTCAACTAGTCCAATAGTAGGCATCTCCAATAAATTTTCAAGAATCTCGGCCGTGATTATCACTTTGGTTCCTCTTACAAAACTCACTAACCTTCCTCTCCTCTACTAAATCATTGTAAAATTCTCTCACAAGGGCAGGGTACGTAGGAACATCTAAAGAGCAGACTTTCTCCCATCCCATTTCCTTCAATAATCGGCCAATAGCGAAGCCTTCCGAAGCAATAAATCAAAATCTACTTTTCTTCCAGTTGTAATGGCCTTACCCGCTAATTGATCTACCCGAGGAGAAGATGGTGAAGGTGGAGAAGCATCTTGGGTGGCAGATGATGAAGATGACGAGGGTTGCCTCCGAATCGTCCTTTTTTTGTGGGAACGGCCGAACTTTCAACAATCGCACGCTTCTTAGGAGCCATAGGATTCAATTGGAATGAGTTATTGAGAGATTGAGGGGTTTGGAGGGGTTGGAATCGATTTGGAACGACTTTGGAAAGGTTTAGGAGACGATAGGGTCGTTTGGGTGTCGACTCCACCTTTTTATTTTGACCTAGTTTAACTTAGAGTCGACTCCCGCAAAGCAAGGTGTCGGCTCCGAACCAGAAAATCTATCAGCGCCCGAATTAGAGTCGGCTCTACAGAAGCCGGAGTCGGCTCTAATTGCCCAGACAGAACATCAAAATATGAAGGTGTCGACTCCACAATAGTTTCAGTGAAAAATTCGAATTTCAAAGATCTGAAACTAATCAAATTGATCAATAATTTCTAGATAAATTTCCTTATCAATTGGGGAAACAATGAATCAAATTTCTAGATAAATTTCCTTATTGGACATAGAAGATTTTCAAGAAATTGATGAAGTCTAGATAGTTGTTGTCCTTAAGAGTTTCAGAAAATCATTCTAAAGGGTCACAAACTCCTAATTCTCCTCTAATATAACAAAATCTTTCCTTACTCAAAGGTTTGGTAAAATATCAGCTAATTGATCATTAGTGTTCACATAATCAAGATAAATATCATTATTCGCTACATGTCTCTAATAAAGTGATGTCTAATTTCTGTGTGTTTAGTTCTTGAATGTTGAATTGGATTCTTAGTTAGATTGATGGCACTAGTGTTATCATATCTAATAGGAATTTTATCAAGTGTGATACCATAATCTTCAAGTTATCGCTTAATCCAAAGTATTTGAGCACAGTAACTTCCAGCTGCAACATACTCTGCCTTAGCAGTGGATAATGCAACCAAATTTTGCTTCTGCTAAACCAAGAGATTAAGTTACTTCCTAAAAGTTGGCATGCCCCCACTTGTACTCTTTCTATCTAATTTATAGCAAGCATAATCAGAATCAGAATAAGCAATCAATTTTAAGGTTGAGTCTCTAGAATACCATAATCCTACATTTTTAGTTCAATTTAAGTATCTAAAATTCTTTTAACAGCAAATAAATGTGATTCTTTAGGATT
>UESW01001309.1:404700-453128 GCA_900491605.1 Calamus simplicifolius
GTAATGCTTCTGATCTACTTTCTTACCTTCTTCATCCTTGTCCAGCTTGCATGAGGGACTCATTGGCGTACCAAGAGGTTTAGCAGATTCCATACCAAACTTCTTGAGTATTTCCTTTGTGTACTTTGTTTGGTTGATGAAAATCCCCGCTTTCTCTTGTTTGATTTGAAGTCCAAGGAAGAAGTTGAGTTCTCCCATCATGCTCATCTCGAATTCTCCCTGCATTAACTTAGCAAATTCTTGACAAAGGAGATTGTTAGTAGCACCAAATATAATGTCATCAACATAAATTTGAACAATTAATAAATCCTTTTCTTTTCTTTTTAAAAACAAAGTTTTATCAACATTTCCTCTAGAAAAATCATTTTCAATTAAAAATTTACTTAATCTATCATACCAAGCTCTAGGTGCTTGCTTTAAACCATAAAGTGCTTTGTGTAGTTTGAAGACGTGGTTTGGAAATTCATGATCTTCAAAACCAGGAGGTTGTTCAACATAAACTTCCTCATTTATAAAACCATTTAAAAATGCACTTTTAACATCCATTTGAAATAAGTTGAAATTCATATGACATGCAAATGCAAGTAGTAGCCTAATGGCTTCTAATCTAGCAACAGGTGCAAAGGTTTCATCAAAATCTATACCTTCTTCTGATTATATCCTTTTGCAACTATCTAGCCTTATTTCTAATTACCAAGCCATTTTCATCCAATTTATTTCTAAAAACCCATTTAGATCCTATTATAGGGTGGTTTTTAGGTCTGTCTACTAGGGTCCAAACTTGGTTCCTAGTGAATTGGTTTAACTCTTCCTGCATTGCTAACATCCAATAACTATCTTTCTCAGCTTCCTCTATAGTTTTAGGTTCTATATGAGATACAAATGCAAGATGATTATTGATATTTCTCATTGATGATCTAGTCCTTACACCTTGAGATGGATCACCTATGATTAGGTCTTAGGATGACCATAAGCATATCTCCAATCTCTAGGTAGATCTTTATCATTATGAGCAGTATCAATACCATCATCCTTAGGTGAGTCATCATCCTTAGCTTCAGGTTCTTGATCTGAAGATACATTTAATTTTTCAATACCTCTTTCAATCAAAGATGTATCTTCCTCATCATCAATTTTACCCGAACTTGATGCTAAAGACTCATCAAACACTATATGAATGGATTCTTCTACAACTAAGCTCTCTTATTAAATACTCTATATGCCTTACTAGATGTAGAATATCCTAGGAAAATACCTTCATCAGACTTTGCATCAAACTTCCCAAGATTATCCTTTCCATTGTTATGAATAAAGCATTTACAACCAAATGCATGAAAATAACCTAAATTTGGTTTCCTATTATGCCATAGTTCATAGGGAGTCTTCTTAAGGATAGGTCTAATCAGGGCTCTATTTAGGATGTAACATGCTGTGTTTATAGCTTCCGCCCAAAAATATTTTGGAAGTTGGCTTTCACATAGCATGGTACGGGCCATGTCTTCTAAAGTCCTATTCTTTCTTTCTACAACTCCATTTTGTTGAGGTGTCCTAGGTGCTGAAAAGTTATGATGTATGCCTTTTTCAAAACAGAATTTTTCAAATAAGTGATTTTCAAATTCAGTTCCATGATCACTTCTAATAGACACTATGGTAGTGTTTTTCTCATTTGTGACTTTCTTAACGAATTTCAGGAATATTGAGAAAGTCTCATCTTTGTGAGCCAAAAACATTACCCAAGTGAATCTAGAGTAATCATCTACTATCACTAGACCATATTTCTTTCCTCCTAGACTTGTGGTTCTAGTAGGTCCAAAAAGGTCCATGTGCAGTAGCTCTAGTGGCCTAGTAGTTGAAACAATATTCTTAGATTTGAAAGAAGTTCTTGTTTGTTTTCCAAATTGACATGCATCACAGATTCGATTATTTTCAAAATTTAAGCTAGGAATACCTTTAACTAGATCCATTTTCAATAGTTTAGAAATTAGGTGTGTGCTTGCATGACCTAATCTACGGTGCCATAGCCAACCAATCTCATTCATTAGCATTATTAGCAACTAAGCAATGATTACTTGGAGATAAATTACTCAAATCAATTAAGTACACATTGCCATAACGTTTACCAACAAGAATAATGCTATTATCAATGGGATTAGTAACAGTGCAAACAGAAGCTTCAAAGGAAACTTTGAAACCTTTATCACACAGTTGGCTAATACTTATCAAATTATGTTTAAATCCATCGACATATAAAACATTATCAATATGAGTAGATGGAGTAATTTGAATCTTACCAATACCCATGATATGGCCTTGACCATTATCACCAAAAGTAACTACTCCACCTCTTTTTGATTCAAGGGTGATGAATTGATCTTTGTCACCCGTCATGTGTCTTGAGCAACCACTATCCAAGTACCATTTTCTTTTCAGTCTGATGGCTGCAAGACACTCCTGCAAAATTCATGTCTTAATTTTAGGTACCCAAGCCTTCTTGGGTCCTTCATGGTTAGATGCATTAAATATTGTTCCTTTGGGAACCCAAATCATTTTCTTTTATTATGTGGAGATTTACACATATAAGATTTATGTCCTTTGTTTCCACATTTAAAACAAGTAATATTTGATGATTTTTAGCATGTAAAAATATTTTTCAAAGATTTTTGCTTTTTAAGTGGATTATATCCTAATCCAGCTTTATCAAAGACAGCTTTTGATTATCCAAAATCATATTAAGTTTGATAGAGCTCAAAGTAAATTTATCAACTATAGGTTTAAGTCTATCAACTTCATTTTTCAAGCTTTCATTTTCTTTCATCAAAACTTCTTTTTCTACAACATGCTTTTCATTTTCTAAGGATAGTTTTTGCATTTGATTTTTAGATCTTTGTTCTTTGAACTTAAATTTGCAAAATCATCCATTAATTCATAAAAAGCACTATGCAATTCATCGAAAGTAAAATCATCAAGAAAACTCGGACTTACCTCATCATTGTCCGCCATGAAGCATAGATTGGCCATTTCACTCTTTTCTTCCTCTTCGGAACTTGAGCTTTCCGAATCACTCCATGTGGCCATCATTGCTTCTTTTTGAATTTCCGGGTGCCTTTCTTTAGTTGTGGGCATTCAGATTTAAAATGACCCGGCTTCTTACATTCAAAACAAATAACTTCTTTTTCTTTGCCCTTGTCCTCATCTTTTCTTGCAAAGGGCTTTTCTTTTCAAACTTCTTCTTCATGAATTTTTTAAATTTTCTTGTGATGAGTGTCATGTCCTCATCATCACTTTCATCTTCAGATTCATAAGGCTCTTCCATATATTCAGAAATCTTAAGAGCCATAGTCCTCTTCTTCTTTGACTCATCATCATCAACATGTTGCTTAATTTGAAGCTCATGAGTCATCAAGGATCCCAATAATTCTTCTAGGGGTAGGGTACTTAGATCTTTGCCTCTTATATTGCAGTCACTTTAGCTTCCCAAGTCCTAGGCAAAGAACGTAAAACCTTCCTCACAAGATCAGAATTATCATAAGATTTACCAAGGCTTTTTAAACCATTAACTATATCAGTAAATCTTGTAAACATATCAGTAATAGATTCACATGCATCCATCTTAAACAATTCATACTTATGAACTAGCATGTTAATCTTGGATTCCTTGACTTGATTTATTCCCTCATGGGTAACCTCAAGTCTATCCCAGATTTCCTTAGCAGAAATGCAAATAGATATACGATTGAATTCATTTGCATCTAATGAGCAGTATAAAACATTCATTGCTTTGGCATTAAGTTGTGCCAATTTTTTATCATGTTCATCCCATTCCGTTTTCGGTTTAGGAATCTCCATGCCATTTACTCTAGCAGTGGGTGTGTGTGGTCCATTGACTATAATGCTCCATAGATCATAGTCAAGTGCTTGAATGAAAATTTTCATTCTAGCCTTCCAATAACCATAGTTTAATCCATTAAACAAGGGTGGTCTATTTGTAGATTGACCTTCAGAAAAAGATGAACCAGCTTGAGTTGCCATGTGGATCTTTGACTCTTGATCGTTAGATCAAATCAAATGAGCACTAGCTCTGATACCAATTGTTGGTCCAGATAGCAACCCAAGAGGGGGGTGAATTGGGTTTTTCAAAAATTTAAACTCTTTTGAAAAATAAACCCCAGCGGAAATAAAAACTTAGATTCGCACAAATTAAAATAGAATATGCACAAATAGAGAATTAAAGATAATGAGACAATCACGACAAACACAGGAGATTTTATAGTGGTTTGGTGTACCTACACCTACGTCCACTCCCAAGTATCTCTTGGGTCCACACTATAATCAATCTGATTACAGCAGAGTTGTTTTGCAAGCTCACAACTCGAACTTGTTGTTTTTTCCGGGTGCACAACGAACCCAGCTGGTTTTCAAGGCTCACCAGCACAAAACCTTACACCACAAGCAAACTGCTTGCACAAGGCTAACAGCCTCAAAGGAATCAATCCTTCGATTGACCCAGCAAACAATAATCGTTTTTACAAACAAAGGGCTCCTCCAATGAGCAAATATACAATGATAGAACATGAAATAAAGAGATAGGAATCAAAGCCTGATTTGCAGATCTTGGTGGCTTGCTTCTTCTCTTCTCTTGGATTGATCTTCCTTTAGAATGCTCTTGAAGCTCCGAAGATCATAAAACTAGGACTTGCTCCTTTTCTTGAGATTTCTTCAAAATGGAGCTATAAAAGCTTGGAATCTCTCTCTTTTCTTTTGGGGAATTAGTATGATCTTTCCTCTCGAATCTTCCCTCTTTTCTTTTCTGATGGATTTCAAAGATTTTTCTCTATTCTTTTCTTTTTGTCTCTCTCTTTTTTGGATGCAGCAAACCCTCTTCTTATAGATCAGTATAATCCATAAATAGTTTAAAACTATTCGTTAGAAATAAGTGTAAGACGGATCAGATCCAAAAATAGCAATAGCTGTTGGGATTAAAAAGATAAAAGTAAAGTTTAGAGTCGTTCTGACAGTTCTGGAGTCGCGTTTGACATTCTGGAGTCGGCTCTAACTTTTCTGGAGTCGGCTCTAAATCGAAAATCCCCAACTCGCTTGAATTGGAGTCGTCTCTGACTTTTCTGGGGTCGACACAAAAATCTTCTGGAGTCAACTCTAACAGTCCAGGAGTCGACTCTAAGTCGGGCAGAAAAACCATCGTTCTGTTTTTTGTTGGAGTCGGCTCTAACAGTCCAGGAGTCGACTCTAAGTCTGTGCCGTTTTCGGAGTCGACTCTGCGATTCCATGTGTCGACTATAATGTTTGCAATCTTACCTTGACATTAGATCCGAACTAAAACTTGATTTGTCTTATGATTTTGATTAATAAATCATATCATAAACTGAAAAACTTAAAAATCATTAGTAACTTCAAATGTTATACTCAAATAGTTTGTTAATCATCAAAATCAACAATTGGGTCAACACCGGCTGTCGTAGTCCGCCTCCAGAGGGTTGGTACTCCGGTGGCTGAGCTCTTCCAACTGCTGGTTATACTCATCAAGTCGATGCTCTATTCGATGGGCTATCCCGCCATCGAAGGACCCTTCCCTCGAGGAGTCTGAGGGGGAAAAGCGGCGAGGAGGCCTACGGGGGCGCTCCGCCTCTCTTTCATGCCACCGCTTGGGAGATGCGTTGATGTGACGAGAGGGCAAATGGGGCCGCTTGGAGGCCTCGTGGTGGCGAGGCTTAGATGAAGCGCAGCGATGGCGGGCTTCCTGGGCAGGAGACTTCTTTCAAAATGAGTGCAGGCTTGGCTGTGGGACTCCTGGCTCCGACGGGAGAGGTTCTAGTTGCCGTGCAATCACCATTCGACATTGCAGGCCTTGGACCACTGTGGCCAAGGATTGGACTTGCGCGGCAAGAACAGCAAACTGATCTTCTTGAGACTGCTGTACCAGCGCTGGTGCAGGAACGATGGCTAAAGGAACTGAGGGCTAACTGCGGGCTGATCAGCCCCTTGACGCTGCCCCCCAGCGTGACTGACGGTGGCCTCTCGTACGCGAGTTGTCACCATCGTCTAAGAGTTTAAGGAGGAAGAAGTCACTAATAGGTTCGAAGCTTTTCTCTTCCCTCCTTCCTGGTGCGCCAATCTGTTGACGCCAAGTCACCTTCTTCAAGTGCCGGAAAAATAGACATCCTCCTCAACGGGCTCTTGCAAGAAAAGTCCCCAGAGACCGGATGTTCCGATGGGGACCCTCCGACGCTCAAGTCAGTCACTTGGGAACATGTGAGAACTCACTAGCCGAAGAAGCTAGAGAGAGTTAGGGTTTCACTTGCAAGAAGAAGACTAGAAAACCTTAGTTTTTTCTGGATCCCACTTACATCGAAAGTGCGGCCTTTTATACCTGCTCGAAGATCTGCTTTCCGTCCCAAAAGATCGCTGATTCTAGGGCATCCCATCTAGTAACGAACAAAAAGGCGAGGCTTGACAGTGACGAGTCGTACTGTCATCGTGTGTGTCGAAGGTGTCCTACGTTACTTGCCAGTACGGTTTCACAGGTGTCTGGTAGCTGGGGTTGCATTTGGTGCGTACCGTCGCTGAATGTGACCGTGCACAGCTGTAAGTGATGATGAATCATACTCCATAATGGAGCATGATCATAAATAATTGAGCATGTGCAACGAGCAATAAGCCGTTATAAGGTTTAGCCACTCACAGCTATGGGCGTACAGTGCGCAACCAATGATGTCAATTTAGAAGATAAGGAAATCACGTCGATAACTAACACCACGGCTTATCTGGCACGACCAATATCATCCAAACACGTGGACACATCTAAGCGCGACAAGAGTTCCACCGCTTTAATCTCGCCGTCCATCCTCTCCAAAGCGGTCAATAAATACCTAGCGCCCCCGCCCCCCCCGGTTGGTTCCGCCATCGCTAGGGTTTCTCTTAGTTTTCGTGCTGCGTTTTCTTTTTCTGGTTCTTTCTTCTGGCCTTTTCCTTCATCGGTTTTATTTTGTAGATATATTTGTTTTATTTTTATCTATATTTTAAGGTGATGCTTTTTTTTTTTTTATGCATCACAAATTTAGCGTATTTTGTTTATAAATCTGGCGATCTATCGTTTGAGTTTTGATTTTTTTATCTGTTTTTCTGGCTGATCCACGGCTGTATTTTTGTGATTTCTTTTTTTTTCCTTGTTATTAACAAGTTTTTTCCTCCCTTTTTCCCCGTTCGATCTATACGCTTGTGCGATTGTTTTGAGGTTGTTTGTTTTGGTGTAGATGCTCTATTTACAAAATTTTCAGGGGTTCATCACCTGTTGACAAAGTTTTGGATTTGGCTTGTCTCAGATCCAGAGAGTTTGGAAAGATGAATCGCTATTTTTTCTTGCAGATCTGTACGGATCGGCCGGTTGGAAACGTGATGGACTTCTGGATCGTGAAAAACGAGGTTCTTAATCAATAGATCTCTATCTGATATCTTTAGTTTGTGAAATTAGAGTTGATGTTGAGGGGTGGGCTTCTGTGTTCCATGATGTAGAATAAAGGAAAGACAAGTGCTCCATGGAATGGAAGTTAAGGGAGGGGAAATTGGTATTATGACGGTAGTTACTTTCGGATCCCATGTTGTCGCATCGACCTTTGCCATGTTGGGTGCGCTCGCATGGCAGGTCACCTGATCTTAATAAAATATTTATTTTTTCGTGTTGGGGAGATCGCACGGGTGTTTTTATACCTCCCGGGTTCTCCCTATCTGGTGTCTTCTTTTTCTTCTCTTTTTTTTTTTTGGTTAAAAAATGGTTCTACCAGTTCATCTCTGAAATCATCAAAGGCGAGCAACCGTTGCCATCATCAACCTTCAAGCTTTGAGGTACATATAGTATCGTTTAAATTTATTTCACCAAATTTTATAGATGAGCAGGCCTCTCGTGAGAAATGATTATTCGCAAGTGTTAATTCTAGGCTTTGTTTCACTTGGTAATTTATATTCTCTAATTTATTAAGATCATTAGTTGAAGTCAATTGACAGTTTTTCCGGGTAATTTATTTCATTCGGTTCATCCAATTCATCCAATTTATTCTAATGTCAATTGTGCGATAAGGTCATGTGTTACTATCCTTTCCGGGTAATTTATTTCATTCGGTTCATCCTATTCATTCAGTTTATTCTAATGTCAATTGTGCGACAAGGTCATGTGTTACTATCCTTCCCGGGTAATTTATTTCATTCGGTTCATCCAATTCCTCCAATTTATTCGTGCGATAAGGGTCATATGTTACTATCCTTAAATGGATCTTCTATTTATTTTGTTAAGATGCTATGCTTTTCTTCCACAATTGCTTTCTTCCATAATAGCAAGGGGTGCCTCCAGGTGTCGCTTCATGATTATTATGACTATCGAGCATGCAGTTAAATTAACGCCAATGAGAACTACTTAAGAGTTTTGCATTATTTTTATTGCGAATTAACGCCAATGAGCACTACTGAAAAATTCTGCATTATTTTTCACGTTATTTTTATTATGAATTTCTGTTTTTGTTGTTACTTTTAGTTTTGAAATAAATGGTGGACTTGTCATTTGTCTTTCAAGTTGTGTTGTCTAAAACTGAAGGGAGATTGAATGTAATGTTAGTTTCTGTTGTTTGGGGGCTTGTGGGTCTATTGGTGAGCGTTTCTTCAGGGTTTTGTTTGTTGGAGGTTGCTTCGTTGTAGTCAAGACGATTCTTTTGCTCTGGGAATACGATTGCTATGTCGCTGCGTTGGATTTAAGACGATTCTCTTGCTCTGGGACTACGATTGCCTTGATGTCGCTGCGTTGGATTTAAGACGATTCTTTGCTTGGATCTGTATGAGAAGATGTTTTTCTGGATGTCGCTGCATTGGATTTAAATGTTTTTCTGGATGTCGCTGCATTGGATTTGAGACGATTCTTTGCTCTGGATCTGTATGAGCTGCATTGGATTTAAGATGATTCTCAGCTGTGGAGCTGATGGTTATTTGAACAGAAGTTTGGCAACGATCGCTGTAACTGTGTCCAGAGTCGGTTGAATTACTTTTAACTACGACTGGTGACGTGAGTGGCAGTTCTGTTCAACCTCAGATGCATTCTCGTAGCAAATTTATTGGGACTTCGTACGTATGTCGAGGCTTCTATTCAAACCTCAACCGCGTTGTCCCAGCAGTTTTACTCGACGCCTTGAGTATTTATCATTCTGTTTGGTTGGAAAACGATGTGTGCAATTATTTCAACACTCTGATTGCATTTGCATTGCAGGCATAAGTATGGTAATAATTTCTTCGACTAAGATTGAAGTGTTCCTATATTTTGGGGGACGCGTCTGTTATTTATTTTTTTAAACTGATGCACAGAATTTATTGCCTCTTTTATCTTTGCCTCTCTTTCTCTCTTTTGTCAGTGGACAATGTTATGCATGTGAATATCGGTAACTTAACACTGTTATGGTCTTAATTGATGGTTTTAAATACTGGATTTTTTGTTTTTCGTCGGTCTGCGTTGTATGAACGGGCTTGAACGGGCTCAATAAAACTATCGACGGAGTTGTAGCTTTTGGATTGTGTGGGATTGTGTGGGCATGGATGGGCAGCATTGTAGCTTCTGATGGGGTGAAGTCATTTAGGTCGTGCGCTTTTGGATTGTTGTTTGTATTTGGATTGTGTTCTCTAAATTTGAATTTGAATGGTATAAATATTTGATGCCGTTGGTTTTAGTTGATTTTTTATCTTTTGCTGAGTTATTTGACAAATCAACTTTTAGGGAAAATAATTTTGATTGGTTGGTAATTTGTAGTTTGTGTAGGTAAGTTGGACCTGCTTGTGATTTTCAAGTGGATCAAATTTTTATGCTAAGTTTTCAGATTTTGGTGCAATGTTTTATCATACAAAATATTTTTAGAAGTTTAAGCTCGGGCAGCTTTGCTAAGCACATGATCCGGTTTTTTTTTTTTTGTTATTTATTTTGTGGAGTTTTTTTTAATTTTTTCAGCTTTTTGTATGTTTTTTTTGCAGCTTTTTTAGGAACATGTGCGGCTTTTTGGCTTAAAATTTAATTATCGATGAGTTTTAGATTTGTTCTTTTATAGACTTTGTTCGGACATAATTTTTTAGTGAAATATTTTGATGGATAAGGATTATGTAGAGTTTTAGTTTGCGTTAACGATTTTAGGTCATAACGCAAGTCACCTTTTTTTTTTTTTTACTGTTTATGCGGGTAGTCTATAATTTTGGTCCTTTAATGATGATTATGTGGAATAGTTGGTGTTACATTATTGGGTTCATCTTCTTGTGTGCTAATAGCGACGATTCTTTGTTTCGGGCCTGTCACAGTCTTACATCTCCAAGGATTGTCTTGGCATTGTGTAGGGTTGTGGAAGAATTTCAAGAGGTTTTCTTAGGAAAGTTGTGATTTTCATTGTCGAATGGGATGCTACATTCGACTTTTCTTGCTAATGGGTGCTCCTTCCCACAAAGTCGAATCAACACTTTCGAAGACAGAGAAGGAGGGCTTCGACATTCTTTATGGCAATAAAGTGATCCCAATCAACGCTCTTCTAACTGAAGAGGCACTTTACAATGCCGGGTTAAGCAAGAGTCGACCCATTAAGTGTGACATCACTCTCTCTATTTTTTTGATGTTTTTGCAGGGATGTAACTGATTGTCCAATGGTTTGTATGTTTGGGGCTCAAATGAGATGAATGCTTGCAATTGATTATGGCGATTCGAGCAGAAAGAAGAGTTATGAAGCGTCATTGTACTATTTCGTCGACTCACGTGAAAGGGAAAAGGGTTAGGCCCATATTCTTCCTCTCCCTCCAAGAATTAACTGAGTCTCAACCTTTGAGCTTGCTGAGGGGGCACAATGTGGAGGAGCCGGTCCTAGCCCCTATCTTGGCACTAGAACTTTGGGAGCAAGCACGGAAATGAAACCGAAGAAATGGCAGCTCAGGAGGAGCAAACGATATGGACGATGTGGAGGAGCCGGTCCTAGCCCCTATCTTGGCACTAGAACTTTGGGTGCAGGCACCTGGAAATGAAACCAAAGAAATGGCAGAGCCTTGGTCCTTTGCCTAAGCAAGCATGATGATTTTCGGGTAACGGAATTTCTTTATCCCATAGTTGCCGATGTTCATAATCCTGAAGGGAAGGGTTTTATGAGTTCGCAGAGGTTGAGGGAACTATTTTTTTGAAGATCGGGCGGTTGCTCTTGCGGTAAGTATTGTCCCGCCCTCGACAGGATCTCTCGCTCGTTGAGAGGAAGAGGAAGAAGAAAGAAGGGATTCATCGGATGAAGAAGGAGCTCCCTCGAAGAGGATGGAGGAACTGGGGCCTTCAGGGACGTCGGTAGGTGACAAGAAAGGGATAGGTCGGCTTAGCTCCCTTCTTGATCCCTTGGGTCGTGCTATCGGTTAAAGCTTTGCTTTCTTAAACATTTTGCGCAGTTTTTTTCGAACTTAATCATTTGGCTCTATTGCAGGCAATTCTCCTCCAGTGGTGCCAACAAATGCAATAGGCAGATCTTGCATGAGGTCGTGGTACTTCGTGCCAAAATAAACTCAATTGAACAGCACTCAGAAGAATTGACAAGGGTGCAAGCCGAGCTTGATGAAGCTAGGAGATTAGGCGAAGACGAGATGTCACGGCTTCGGGCTAAGGCAGCCGAGCTCAAGCTCGAAAAGTAGCCGATGAAGCTCGGTCATAATTGTTGAGGTTCCGAGGTGAGGCCCAAAGAGAAATTGACTCCATTAATGGCTTGGCCGGGCTTTTGATAATAAGAAATGCATTTCGGCTCTCGCCGAGGCTTTTGATACGTACTTCGGCTTTGGACGGGACTTTCGATAAGAAGAGATGCACTTCGGCTCTAGCCGAGGCTTTTGATACGCACTTCGACTTTGGCCGGGGCTTTCGATAATAAGAGATGCACTCTGGCTTTGGTCGAGGCTTTTGATACGCACTTTGGCTTTGGTCGGGGTTTTCGATAATAAGATATGCACTTCGGCTCTGGCCGAGGCTTTTAATACCCACTTCGGCTTTGGCTGGGGCTTCCAAAAATAAGAGATGCACTCCGGCTCTAGCTGAGGCTTTTGATACGCACTTCAGCTTTGGTCGGGGCTTTTGATAATAAGAGATGCACTCCGGCTTTGGCCGAGGCTTTTGATACACACTTTGGCTTTGGTTGGTGCTTTTGATAATAAGAGATGCACTTCGGCTCTGACCGGGGCTTTTGATATGCACTTCGGCTTTGGTCGGGGCTTCCGATAGTAAGAGCTTTGGTCGAGGCTTTTGATACGCACTTCGGCTTTGGTCGGGCTTTCGATAATAAGAGATGTACTTCGACTCTGACTGAGGCTTTTGATACGTACTTTGGCTTTGGCCGGGGCTTCCTTGCTTTTGATCAGCATGTCGGTGACATGCACCTTCATATTATGGCCAATCTATTCCTTGAAGACATTGTTAATAGCCTTTAGTAAGTAGCACCTGCATTTTTCAAACTAAAAGGCATAACTCGGTAGCAATAGATACCTTAGTCGGTGATGAAGACAATCTTTTCCTCATCTTTGGGTGCCATTCGGATTCGGTTTTAGCTCGAATAGGTGTCCATGGAGGTTAGCATTTGTTGACCCGAAGTATCGTCTATAAGCTGGTCGATCCGGAGGAGAGGAAAAATTTCCTTCGGGCATGCTTTGTTGAGGTCGGTGAAGTTGACGCATATCCGCTACTTGCCGTTCGGCTTTTTCACCATAACAATATTTGACAGCTAGCTAGGGTAGTTTACCTTCCGAATGAAGTTAGTCTTGATAAGCTTCTCAACTTCCCCCTCAATGGCCTTCCATTGCTTCAGGGGCGAAGCTCTTTTTCTCCTTCTTAGCGGGTCGGGACATCACGTCTATATTGAGACGGTGGATGAGAATGTCTGGGCTGATCCTCGGCATATCAGAAGAGAACCAATCGAAGACATCAGCATTTTTTTTAACACATGCCGAGGCTTTTCTTTCAGTGATACAATCTTCACGGTTCGATCGGGCCGAGCTTCGCTCAGTGGTATTTTCTTCGGCTGACTCTCTATGATGATTGAAAAAATTCTCCCGAGCGGTTCGCTTGTTAACCTCGGGCAGTTTGGACCAAAGGCTGATGACGAAGCGTTGCCGAGCTATAGCTTGGCTTTCTTGAACTCCCTCATTTTCTGTTCGGCTAGGAATTAGATGCAGGATGGAGACAGCAACTATTAGGCCGGGTCTTCCAAAGGTGGCGATTGAAGCTTGGTCATCGAGAAATCCATGCGAATAGTGGTGCCACAGGGCCAAATTCCTGCCCGGATCGTTAAAGTTATGACTCCCTCTGGGATAATAACATTGCCATTGAGCCCCATCAGGGTGGAGTCCATGGCTCGAAGATTTTTCATGAGCAGTTTCATTTTTGCAAACACATCGAGGTACAGCGTATGGGTAGAGTCCCCACTATCAATGAGAATTCGGCTTATATCATAATTGTTTAGATTGAGAGATACAATCAGTTCATCATCATGCGGGAATTATATCTTCTGGAGATCATCATTGGAGAAGGAGAGCCCATCAGTCCATGCTCTCTTTGGTGCCGAATCTTCTTCACCATCTCGGCTGATCTGACGGACTATCGACCACATTGATCACATTGATGTGGCCAACAACCGGGGGATTTTGGAGGAGGCTGCTGAGGTTCTGGCTGGTGATTACCCCCATTTCTCGGTTCGGGCGCTCTTCTGAATTGGTTCAGTCTATCCCGTTGGATGAGCCTTTCAATTTCATTCTTTAGCTGCCAGCATTCTTTGGTGTCGTGGCCATGGTCCCAATGGTAGCGGCAGTACTTGATGGGGTCTCACCGGGTTGCATCCTCTCGGAGAGGAGGCGGTCGAGGGAGTTGACGCTCTATTTTCATGAGGATCTACGCTCTCGGGGCAGTGAGCGGGGTGAACCGGTTGAACCTCCTAAGCGGGCTTCGGGTGCAGTTTCTCGGTGGTGGTAAGGGAACCCTTTGGCGATGAGGTGGGCTTAACTGACGGATAGACCGGTATTTGTCCGAGCCCTTGGACTCCTTTCTTGCCAGCTCGATGCAGTTCTCTGCGATTCCTCGACTCTGGCGTACTTATCCGCCAGGGCCATCATGTCGGAGAGGTTTGGAGGGTAACTGACCTCCAATGCAATGTAAAAGCCACTCTCCTTTAACACCCTATTCGCTAGGACTGACATGGCCACCTCATGGTTAAGGTGATCTACTTTCGGCATGGCCATGTTAAATCAATCGAAATAGTTCTTCAAGGATTCTCACTCTCTTTGCTTAACTTTAGAGAGGGAATCAGATCTCTACTGGTGACGGCGGCTGCTGACAAATTGGCTGATGAAGAGATGGCTTAGCTCGTCGAATGAACCAACGGAACCTAGTTTTAAGGCATTAAACCAAGTTCGAGCGGACCCTCTAAGGGTGGAGGGGAAGGCGCGGCAAAGAATCGCATATGATGCCCCATTGAACATCATGATCGATCGAAAATTACTGAGGTGGTCGTCGGGATCAAAAGATCTGTGATAAGGCTCGATGGTGGGCAGCTGGACATGGAAGGAAATCACTTTCCCCATGATCTCCTTGGAGGAGCTTGCTTGGCGGCGTCTAGTTCTCGACGCCATTGCTGATGCATCTTCTATATCTGCTGCCTGCTCCCTTCATCTAGAGTGGCAGAATGGATCGGGCGATAAGAAGACGACAGTAGTGTTGAATCCTAAGAAGATATCGGGAGGGAGGGCGAACCCGCCTGAATCTAAGTGGGCTCTTCCCTCCAGCTCGTTGTAGCGCCGATCTCATCTGTGCAGGCCGGTGATCGCGATCCGTCGCCCCAAGCGGATCGGAAGAGGAGATCGCAGGCGGAGCGGGGGCAGCAGTCAGCCTCGCGAGGTTGGGAGGCAGGATCTGCAGGGCCAGGGATTGCCTGGAATCCCTGGGTCATCTGGGTCAATGCTTGAACCTGCTGCATCAGAGTGGTGAATTGGTTCAGGGTTATCGCCGTTGCCGGTGGGGAAGGAGTTTCGGCTGATGGTGGTAGTGGAGGTGCTACATCATTGACCGGATCAAGCCTTTGAGACGCGGCCTGATCTTGAGCCTCAGAGGTAGCTCTCTTCAATTAGCCATTAGAGGATGCTTCTTCTAGTTTTTTAGTCTTGTCTCATGTATTACAAGTTTATGGGACTTGAGGCCCTTCCTCTAGCGCCAATCTATTGCTGCAGAAATCTGTTTTTTGACTCGGGTGCACTTCCAGCTTCGGGTCCGAACTCCGATCTCAACGTCCGAGGTAGAACCTACAAGACAGTCCGCGCTCGCAGAGGATTTCCTTGGGGTTGTCCTCTGTGGGGGACCCATCGACGCTCAAGTCAATAGAGATTCACAGCAAGCAGATGTGAGGAGAAGACTTTTCATAGAAGAATCTTCCCCAAGCTCTCGATTGAAGCTCTGATGGAGTGATTGATTTCGTAAAGCCAAATGAATGTACAAGGTAATTTTTTGTGCATACTTGAGAAGTTGAAGTGTTGTGGTATTTATAGAGGATCACCTGATTCCCTGGGCGTGTCGTGGGGGTCCAAAGTTATGATTTGAAACGGATTTGAATCGAGTTTGTTACGAGATCGGTAGGATTTGTATCTTGTCAGTTAGAAGATCTGGGAGAGATGGCTAATGCCTTGGGATCCCACAATTACGTAGGCTCTAGGCCACTCCTGTATGATTCTTCGTTTGAAATCTTGTTCAGTTTCAGCGAATAGGGATTCTCCTGTGCTGGATTTCATAGAGGTATTTTGAATGCCGTGGCTGGCCTAGATGAGGAATAGCTTGATTTTCTGAAGTGTAAAATGGATCGGCTCGAATATCCGAGGAATAAGGATGGCTCGGCTCAGATGGCCAAAGCATAAGGGTAGCTCGGGTTACCGAGGAATAAGGATAGCTCGGCTCAGATGATCGAAGCATAAAGATAGCTCGGGTTATTGGGCAATAAGGATAGCTCGGCTCAGATGACCGAAGCATAAGGATAGCTCGACTAAGATGGCCGAAGCATAAGGATATCTCGGGTTATCGAGCAATAAGGATAGCTCGGCTCAGATGGCCGAAGCATAAGGAAAGCTTGGGTTGTCAGGGTGATCCGACCCAATCAAAGCTGATTTGACTTTGTCGCTAGAATGTCATGCCAGCTGGCAGGCAGGGTGTTTGGATTGGGCATAATCTCATCGCTGAAGTGAGCGATCAATAATACAATGATGATTTTACCCTCATCAGTTGCCAAATCAAATTAAATTTTAATTCTAAGTGTTCAAATAAAAATATACTGGTAGTCATTTAATAAGCAAATAAGATTGTCTAAATAAGATAATAACTTAATAATCACCAGAATTTTGTTCTTCCACTACTGCCAATAAATATAAGTGAATATTTTAGTCAATCAATTATGAGTTGCGATTAAAAATAAAATAAAACAAAGAAAGGAACAGCACCAGTAATGCTAATTAAGACTTTATAGTATTATACCTACGGTGCATGTGGCTATCAAATGTTGAACCAACCCATATTCAGGTTCATGCGGAGCTTTTTTCCTGTGTTGCTTTAAGATTCGTGCCTACGGCATGGTGGTGGCCGATCTCCGGCGATCTTCAATCCTTTGGCTTGCCTTCCTCTTAGTTTGCCGGTGAATGCCATTCCGGTGGCCTGGGAAAAGATGGAGGGAAAGGGAGGTAGTGGTTCCCGAGCAGTCGGTTTGAATGGGTCTCTCTTCTCCGTCTTCGGTGACTATTGCAGCACTGGAACGTCGGTTTTCGGACGTGGTTCAGGTTCCTCTCCAGGCGCTGGAGGAGGAGACCTCCGACTGAGGAGCCAAGGTAGTCATTGCCAGGAGCTTACTAAGTGGATTCCCCTTGAAGCCATCGTCAGGGAGCTTTGTCTCGCTGGAGTGGCTGGTTCAATTGAAACTATCAGCTTGGCCCATCGCGACTATTTGATTCGGTTCTTCGACCCTGCTACAAAATTGATGGCGTTGGGTAATCCATAGGTTGCCAACGGCCAGGTCATTGCCATGGAAGACTGGAGGTCGGAATTCATTCCTTCGGACTCTTCCTTAGCTTCTGCCCTCATGTGGATTCGGCTGCCGTCTCTCCCGATGGAGTTCTGGTCAGAGACAATCCTAAGCTCCATCCTTGCTGCTGTCGAGAGGTTTGTCTTCCTCGATGCTGCTACAAAGGAGAGGAAGCGTGTGGTTATGCCCGTGCCTGTGTTCAGGTTGATCTGAGGAAACCACTATGACCAGGAGTGCGAGTGCGTGGTTCAGGAGTCCCTTTCTGGCAACCATTTGTCTTTGAGCATGTGGAGGGTTTCTGCTCCAGGTGTGGCGCCCTGCATTCGGTTGATGGCTGCAACTCTGCTCCAGACAGCAACTCTGCTCCTGAGAGTCTCCATGACTCTTCCTCTGAGTTGTTTGGGCCATGGATGTCTGTTGTTCGTCGTAGGAGATCATCCCAACCTATGGTTGTGGAATCAGGGGTGAAGCTCCAGAAGTCTTCTGCTTCCTCTTCCCCCAGCGTAGCTGAAGGCTGGCAGCTCCCGTAGAGGACTTCTCGCAGGCAGCAGGGGTTGAAGGCTAGTGCAACGGGGCTTGTGGACTGCCCCTATGTGAAGTTGGATTGCTCGGCTGTGGCGTTGAAGGGTAGTACTCAGGGGATTCTTGCTGGAGGCTCTGGGTCTCAGGTTGGGGATGAGGGGTTGCAGGCAGAAAAACTTGCGTGCCGGTCCCTATTCACAGTGCCGGTTCAGGCTGAGAGTTTAGGTGACCCTGGATATCTTCTGAAGGCTAATCCATCAATTGCTTATGCTAATCCATTTGCCCTCTTGGGTTCTGCCAAATGGGTTGGAAGGCCAAAATCCCGTAAGGAAGCTAATCCGGGGCCACTGAAGCGGGCTTGCCCTGTTGATCCGCTGGCCCCTGCGGGTGTTTCTAAAAGCTCCAAAGGAAAAGGTAAAATTACTGATGCTGCTAACCATGACATGGATCACACCTTCACGTTCTCTGCATCGTCGAAAGTGCCGAAGGAGAACGGGGTTCTGGATGGTCAAGGATCCTTACTGATCCAAGCTTCAGAAGCACATCTTTTGGATGTCTGCGATGAGGCTCCTCGGACGCTTTCCCCAGACCATCATTCTCATGACGCTGTGGTCTGTCTCCTTAAGAAGTCCATGCAGGTGGGGATGGACGGTGTTACTATGGAAAGTCAGGCCCAGGGATTTTGGCAGATTGCCCTATTGATAATGCTTCTCCAGACACTGAGATGATTGGGGATCGGTTAGGCCCCCCTCCAATCTAAATGAAGATTATTATATGAAATGTTAGAGGAGCTTTGAAACCATTTCGCTCCTCTTTTGGGAGGCTCATGAAGCTCCATAAATGTGATCTATGTATATTGCTAGAGACTCGTTTGTCTGGACAGAGTCTGGCCAATGTTAGGAGACAGTTATCCAGAACTTGGTCCTCCTATGCTATAGAGTCTAATGGATTATCTGGTGGCATCTTGGCCTTATGGCGGTCTGCAGACATCAGAGTTGACGGTTTTCACCACTGTGGGTAGCAGGTGGCGTTGGTCATATCTGAAGGTGTGTCGGCCCCCTGGCTCCTTTCTGGTATTTATGCGAGTACAGATTTTTGGGTTCGTAGTGTTTTCTGGGATGAGCTCTTGTCCTTGCTTTCTCAGGGTGTTCCTGCCCTGGTGGCTGGGGATTTCAATTGTATCACGAGCGCCAATGAAAAGAGAGGTGGTAGCACTTTTGAGTTCCGATCCTTCATTGCCTCCTCTAATCTTTTGGATTTGGGCTTTCAGGGGCTCAGTTTACTTGGTGTAACAACCGTCAGGGATCTGCCAAAATTTGGGAAAGATTGGATAGGGCGTTGGCTACTGTAAATGGCTTCAGCTCTTTCCATCCACCACGGTATCTCATTTGTCCAGGATCGCCTCTGATCATTGCCCTATCCTTATTTCTACTAATGTTGATGTTCGGTACCGGGGTCAGTTTAAATTTGAGAAATTCTGGACTTCTTATTCGGCAGCTTGGTCCCTTATCTCTCAAGTTTGGCATATTCCTGTCAGAGGTAATGCCACTTATCGCCTTTCTCGCCGTCTGGATCTTGCTAGACGTAGACTTTTCAGATGGAATCGGGAAGAGGTCAGTGACATTTTTAGACAAGTTGAGGAGGTGGAGAATGTTATTGCTTCTCTTTAGGAAAAGGAGGACCGCCTTGGTTTTTTGCAGGACTCTGATTTGTCTACTCTTCGTTCCAGTCTTAGCCTCCACCATTCTCTTCTTCTTCAGTAGGAGATCTTCTGGAGGCAAAGATCCGGATTCAGTGGATCAAGGAGGGTGATCAGAATACTAGATTCTTTCATCAGTCCATCCTAAAGCGCGTGCGGTAAATCGGATACGGCGGCTCATTGATGATTCGGGGCCATTTCGGACCAAAATTTCCATTTCTTTAGTTCTCGCTGGACTGAGCTTTCTGGGATGGTTCCTTTATGGTTCCGGTGGCTCCTCCCCTTAAGGTTTCGGTGGCGGAGAACGTTGCTCTCATCAGTCGATTACCTCTGAGGAGATCCGTTTGGCCCTTTGGAACCTTGGCTCGGATAAGGCCCTGGGGCCGAATGGGTTTCCCCCTCTCTTCTTTCGGCATTATTGGGCTATCGTATGCCAGGATGTTGAGCAGGCCATTCAACTTGTTTTTGAGACCAGACTGATCCCTTCTGAGTGGAATAGGACTCTTGTCACTCTGGTGCCGAAACGCCATGATGCTTCTTTGCCACATCATTTTCGGCCTATTAGCCTGTGCACGACCTTGTATAAGGTTTGCGCTCGGCTTCTGGTTTCTCGGCTCAGGGTGGTGATTCCTCGGCTGATCTCTCTTGAGCATGGTGCTTTCCTGGCTGGTCGGTGTATTTCGATAACGTCCTGCTAGCTCAAGAGGTTATGCATGATCTTCATAGAGCCCATAGCCGCCACTGTCTGATGGCTGTTAAGCTTGATATGGAGAGAGCTTATGATATAGTGTGTTGGAATTTTCTCTTTCGCTCTCTTCAGGAATTTGGGTTTGATGAGCTTTTCATTGCATGGATCAAGGCTTGTGTTCACCGGTCGTCATTCTCTATTTTGATTAATGGTGGTCAGACTAATTATTTTCATTCTGCGGTAGGTCTGGCAGGGCTGCCCCTTTCCCTTTCTTATTCATTCTGTCTGCGGATGCTTTATTGAGAGCTCTTCACCAGGCCCAGCAAGCTTCTCTCTTAGATCCTTACAGTACAGGATCCCATGGGCTAGCGTTATCCATTTGTTATTTGCTGATGATTGCATCCTGATGGGGAGGGCTACTACCTGTAATGCTTCTGCTTTTGCTTCAGTGCTCAGTCTTACTGCAGGGCTTCTGGGCAGCAAGTTAATACTGCTAAATCCATTATATCTTTCAGTCCGAAGACTAAAACTTCCACTCGGGAGTCTATCATGCATATATTGGGCATTTCTGCTCAGGCTGATCATCTTTCTTATCTGGGGGTTCCAATTACGGGAAGGAGGCCTCGACGCTCTGATTTTAGTGAGCTGGAGCGCTGTGTTCGTGATCGTCTGGATGGTTGGCAACTCTCTGGATTATCTATGATGGCCAGGCTTACTCTCATCCGATCTGTTCTCACTGCTCTTCCTCTCTATATCCTTTCTAATGCTGCCATTCCGGTGACCTGCTTAAGATGGATGGAGAGATGGTTCAAAGATTTTCTCTGGGATCTATGCAGGATGGCCATGGGATCCATTTGCAGGCTTGGGATTCTGTCTGCATGCCCTTTTCGGAGGGGGGGCTTGGGATTCAGTCCCTCATTACGAGGAGAGAGGCACTGATTACTAGGCATGCATCGAGTTTCTTGTTGGAGCCAGGATGTCTGTGGAGCTTGTTCATGCATGCCAAATATGGTGATTGGTCTTCCCAGAGTCACCCCCAGTCTAGTCGTAGCCATTCATTCTTTTGGAAAGAGGTTTGTCTTCATGCTCCGGTTGTTCTTAGTCGAACGTCATGGATGATTGGTAATAGTGCCTCTGTGGATATCCTTACGGATACTTGGCGGATATCCCTTTGATTCGATGGCCCACCTTTGTTAGTTCTAACATCCCTATTGGTATGAGAGTCTTTGACCTAATTATGCATAATCACAATGCCTGGAACGGTCCTCTTGTAGACTCTTTATTTGGTGCGAGATTTTTCAGCGCATTCTATCTATCCCTCTTCTCCCTGATCACACAGCGGATATCAGATTATGGAGGAGGTCTTGCTTGACCCGTGCACCGACTAGGGACATCATGCAGGCTTACAGACCTCAGTTGGGACACACGATTGATGGTTCTTGGATTTGGAGGCTTCCTGTCTACCCTAGAGTTTGCCTATTCATATGGAAGATGGCGTAGGATTGTCTTCCTACGTGTTCCTGCTCTCTAGAGAGGCATGGTGATTTCTCCTATTTGCCCATTATATGGTACTGAGGTGAGACTTCTGATCATGCTATTTTCCTGTGACAGAGCAAGTTTGGTGTGGCAGACAGCGGGTTATCGTCTGTGGGATGTGGGCAGTGTTCAGGATTGCATTTCTTTCCTTATGATGATTCGTTAGGATATGAGAAAGGACTTCAGTCGATCCAGTTCCTTGGCTGCCTATATTGCTTACCAGCTCTGGTTATCTCGGAATCATCATATTTTCTCTGATGTATCTGATCCTCCTTTCAGGATAGTTATGACTGCCCAGTCCCTCTCAGATGAGTACATTATCCATCACTCTACCATTGACTCTGATAGCTCTAGCATCTGGGGTTCCCTTGCTGCTCCTGCAGTGCACCGGCACACGGTCTTCATTTCTTGGGAACCCCTCCATTAGGGTTTGTCAAAGTAAACTTTGATAGTAGTGTTCGTGGTCGGGTTTCGGTTTTCTGATCCGGGGGTCTGATGGTAATTTGGTGGTGGCCAACGGTTTTGGTCTTCTTGACCTCTCAGTTTCGTCTATTGAACTGCATGCTGCGTGGGCTGGCATCTCCTATGCCATCCGCAATTTAGGTAGTCGCAGGCTTATTATTGAGGGTGATTCTCTACTGTGGTGCACTGGCTCCATCAGTATCTGGGCAACCCTATTCCACCAACCCTATGATAGCTGACATTTGGTCTATGCTCCACCAGGCTGATACTGTTCTTATTCGGCACATTTATCGGGAAGCAAATTCAGCAGCTGACTGGCTTGCTGTCCAGGTTGCTCATCATTCTGGGTCATGGTGCTGGATTTCGTTTGACCCATGCCCGCCTGTTCTATCTCAAATTTTGTATTCAGATCTTTTGGGCTTGACTCAACCATGTATGGTATGATCGCCCGATTGTACCAAAAAAAAAAAACTAACTGTGGTCATTGCTCGCTAATCTAAATGGTGATTAGAGTCTATGCCTCACAATCTCAAGTTATAGCAGATTATCCTTAACATCACCAAGTGGCCTTAAAAAAAACCAACATATTTATTTGTTAAGAGTCTGGCAAAAGAATGAATATATTAAAATATAAGTTAACAACCAAATAGCCTTTATTGCTAGCAAAATATCATAAGGCATCAATACTATAGTTAGAGGTAGGCACTAGACCGTACCGCCCATGGTACGGCACGGCCCAAGCCACATGGGCCATGCCGGCACGGCCCAGTGAACCGTGCCGTGTCGGGCACGATAAATTTTTTCTGTTGGCCCAGCACGGCACAGCCCATGAAGGGCTTGGGCTAGCCCGCCGTGCCGGCACGTGCCAGGTGGGCCTGAGCCGTGCTGGCCCAAGTGGGCCGTGCCTGGCACGACTCAGGTGGGCCTAGACCATGCCAGGCATGGCCACCTGGGGCCTGGCCGTGCACAGTTCAAATAAAAAAAATTTGTAAAAAAAATAATTTTTTTGATAAATTAAAAAATTATTAGGAATAAAGAAATTTTATTAATATAAAGCCACCTTACAGGTAGGGGGTTTGGCATAGACCCCTACCAGTTTATTAATTTAAAATCAAAATGGTATAAAGGGAGGGGGGCTAGGCCTAACCTCCAGAACATAATACAATAAGCAAGGAGAAAAAAATAGAAAGAAAAAAAATAAAGATGACTTACTTTAAGTTTTTAACAATTTAAAAAATAAAAATATATAATTATAAAAGTAGAAATGACTCACTCATCAGTTATCAGTAGTATTTGTG
This sequence comes from Calamus simplicifolius, assembly GCA_900491605.1. NCBI lineage: Eukaryota > Viridiplantae > Streptophyta > Magnoliopsida > Arecales > Arecaceae > Calamus > Calamus simplicifolius. The sequence goes on from UESW01001309.1 coordinate 427,990, forward strand.
TCATCATCATCTTCGCTGGTTAAGTCATGTCCACCTTTATCTTGAAGCCTCGCCTCAGCATCCAACCAATCTTTGAAGCAGATAAGCATCTCAACTGTCTCGCCAGTCATCCTACTTCTCTTTTCATCCAAAATACGTCGACCTGCACTAAAAGCGGATTTCGATGCTACTGTGGACATCGGCACAGCTAAAATATCTCGTGCAATGGCAGACATAACAGGATATTAATTTTTAACACTCTTCCATCAAGCTAATACATCTAGACTTTCTATTTGATCTTCATCATATGCAGAATGAAGATTGTTTTGTAAATAAAATTTTAATTCATTACTTAAAGATGAAGAAGATGATGAAGCATGTGCATGTCTTTTAATGATGAAAAAATAGATGACGAACGAGATCTAGAAGAAGAAGCAGAGCTTTGAGCAGGTATTCTAAATCCAAATTTTATCATTATATAAATAATAAATATTATTAAGAAGTCGTGTTACCTCATCTTTAGCAGATTCATGATTTTGATTCATATTTTCACAATATTGATCAATTAAAAAATTATACCATTTAATTTAACTCTAGGATCAAAAACAATATGCAATGGACATATCCTATTCCAATATTCATTCCATTTAGTTTCCATATTATGTATAATAGGCATTAAAACTTCATGATATCTATATTCTTTAAATTTTTCACTAATTACATATGCTTTTTGTAAAAATGAACAAGAAGTTAATAAATACCTGAAAGAACATTTGTAGCATCATAAAAGGTAACCAAAAAATCTTCTAAAATTTTACCTTGATTCCAATCAGCTTTAGTCAACGTAAATCCTAATCCACGGTCATTAATATAATCACTTAATAAGTTCTTATATGGATATGCATCATGTATCATGGCATAGTACTATTCCAACGAGTTATTACATCAAGTTTAAATTTTTTAAAACGTTTACCATGATCTACACATAATTGTTTAAATTCTTGAAGTCTTGACCTTGAAGCATGAATAAAAGAAACTGCATTTCTAATTTTTGAAATAACCTCTTGAATTATGTTCATGCCAGATTGAGCAGAAAGATTTAATATATGACATGCACATCTAATATGAAATAATTGTCCATCTAAAATGGGATGCAAAGTGTCATTTAATAATGCAAAAGCAGAATTATTATTAGATGCATTATCAAAAGTAATTAACATTATTTTATTATTAATATTATATGAGCATGTGGTTTTATAAATAATATTTGAAATTTGTTGTCCTGAATGCGAAAAATCAAAAGCACGAAAAGCAATAATTCATTTATTTAATTACCAATTATTATCAATATAATGAGCAGTAATAGCAATAAAAAATTACTACCTGCAGATGCCGATCAAATATCAGAAGTTAAAGAAATTCTAGCATTTAAGTTTTAGAGGCTTTCCGTTAAACTTTGTTTCATTGCTAAAAAGTTTATCATAGCCACTCTTCTAAAGGTACGACTACTAGTTCTTTTATAAGCAGGTGTGGCCTAATTGAAATATCTTTAAAATTATAAGTTCAGATAAACTAAAAGGTAATTCATCTTGAACTATCCATCTTACCAGTAATTTTTTTGATTTTCGTGGTTATATGCAAAATTGCCTACAAGTGATCCCTCTTGTATATTAAGGAGTCCTTGCTGACTGGAATCATGCATCCTATGACTCTCTTGATGTCTTCTTAGATGCCTGTTCCCCTAGTACTATAACAATTGTAAAGTTTTGCACATTTTTTACATTTTGCTTTATAAACTCCATCAACCATAATTCTCTCGAAATCAATCCAAACATTACTAGTCCTCTTACGAGAAGAGGTTTGACACTCACTGACACTAGCTCTAGATGGAACTTAGAGTTGGGATTGGGATTGGGGTCCTTGGGGATTAGTTTCCTCACCCTCAGAAAAAACGTGCATGTTAAAATTACTTTCGTTAAAAGATGTCATATCTAAAATTTTTAATTAATAAATATAAAAAATAAAAATTAACCCACAAAAAGGAATTGAGAAAAGATCAGAGGTGGAGGCGTGGAGCCGAGATTTGTGAGCTTCCTCTTGCACTCTCGCCTCTTAACAAGAATTGACCTTGTAGCACTTACTACTTGCTTGAGCACTTGCTACTTGTAAGAACACTTGCAAACTAAAAATTAAATTGCTAATCTACTAAAGGAGTTGTAATAGAGGAGTTGGTTTGGTGTGGTAAGAATGAGGGAGAGTTCATCTATTTATAAATTTCTAATTTTTTTTCCAAAACTACCCTTTGATATAGCCGTTATATGACTGTTAAGAGGGGTAAAATGGTCTAAACCCCTCCCAACAGCCTTTAACGACTGTATAGTCGTTAAAAATGGCTGGTATTGGTCCAGCTGGTGCCTAGGCATCACGTTAGTGACGTGGTGCCTAGGCACCAGGCGGCTGTGCCATGGCACGACCCCCCAGCACGGCCCAACTGGGCCGTGCGGGATGTGAAGAAGATTCGGCACCAAAGAGAGCATGGACTGATGGACTCTCCTTCTCCAATGATGATCTCCAGAAGATACAATTCCCGCATGATGATGCACTGATTGTATCTCTCAATCTAAACAATTATGATATAAGTCGGATTCTCATTGATAGTGGGGACTCTGCCCATACGCCGTACCTTGATGTGTTTGTGAAAATGAAACTACTCATGGAAAATCTCGAGCCGTGGACTCCACCTTGATGGGGCTCACCGGCAATGTTATTACCCCAGAGGAAGTCGTGACTTTAACGGTCCGGGCAGGAATTTGGCCCTATGTCGCCACTATTCGCACGGATTTCTCGGTGACCAAGCTTCGGCCGCCCTGCAAAGCAACCTTTGGGAGACCGGGCCTGATAGTTGCTATCTCCATCCCGCATCTAATTCCCTACCGAACAGGAAAATGGGAGTTCGAGGAAGCCAAGCTATAGCTCGGCAACGCTTCGTCACCAGCCTTCGGTCCAAACTGCCCGAGGTTAACAAGCGGACCGCTCGGGAGAATTTTGCCAAGCATCAAGGAGAGTCAGCTGAAGAAAATACCGCTGAGCGAAGCTCGGCTCGACCGAACCGTGAATATTAGATCATAGCTGGAAGAAAAGCCTCGGTAGGAGTTAATAAAAAAAAATGCTGATGCCTTTTATTGATCCTCTTCGGATATGTCGGGGATCAGCCCAGACGTTTTCGTCCACCGTCTTAATTTGGACGAGATGTCCCGGCCCGCTAAGCAAGAGAAAAGGAGCTTCACCCTTGAAGCGACTGAAGGCCATTGAGGGGAAAGTTGACAAGCTTATCAAGGCTAACTTCATTCGGGAGGTAAACTACCCTAGCTGGCTGTCAAATATTATGGTGAAAAAGCTGAATGACAAGTGGCGGATCTACGTCAACTTCACCGACCTCAACAAAGCATGCCCGAAGGACATTTTCCCTCTCCCCCAGATTGACCAACTTATAGACGCTACTTCGAGTCACCAGATACCGACCTCCATGGACGACTATTTGGGCTACAACCGAATACGGATGGCACCCAAAGATGAGGAAAAGACTGCCTTCATCACCGACCGAGGTATCTATTGCTATCGAGTTATGCCTTTTAGTCTGAAAAATGCAGGTGCTACTTACTAAAGGCTATTAACAAGGTCTTTAAGGAATAGATCGGCCATAACATGGAGGTGCATGTCGACGACATGCTGGTTAAAAGCAAGAAAGCCCTAGCCAAAGCCGAAGTGCGTATCAAAAGCCTCGGCCGGAGCCAGAGTGCATCTCTTATTATCGGAAGCCACGGCCAAAGCCGAAATGCATATTAAAAGCCTAAGCCAGAGCCGGAGTGCATATCTTATTATCAAAAGCCTCGGCTAGAGCCGGAGTGCATCTCTTATTATCGGAAGCATCGGCCAAAGCCGAAGTGCGTATCAAAAGCCTCGGCCAGAGCCAGAGTGCATCTCTTATTATCGGAAGCCCCGGCTAAAGCCGAAGTACGTATAAAAGCCTCGGCCAGAGCCGGAGTGCATCTCTTATTATCGGAAGCCCCAGCCAAAGCTGAAGTGCATATCAAAAGCCTCGGCCAGAGCCGAAGTGCATCTCTTATTATCGGAAGCCCCGGCCAAAGCCGAAGTGCGTATCAAAAACCTCGGCCAGAGCCGGAGTGCATCTCTTATTATCGGAAGCCCCGGCCAAAGCCGAAGTGCATATCAAAAGCCTCGGCCAGAGCCGGAGTGCATCTCTTATTATCGAAAGCCCCGGCCAAAGCCGAAGTGCGTATAAAAGCTTCGACCAGAGCCGGAGTGCATCTCTTATTATCGAAGCCCCGACCAAAGCCGAAGTGCGTATCAAAAGCCTCGGCCAGAGCCGGAGTGCATCTCTTATTATTGAAAGCCCCGGCCAAAGCCGAAGTGCGTATCAAAAGCATCGGCCAGAGCAGGAGTGCATCTCTTATTATCGAAAGCCCCGGCCAAAGCCGAAGTGCGTATCAAAAGCCTCGGCCAGAGCTGGAGTGCATCTCTTATTATCGGAAGCCCCGAACAAAGCCGAAGTGTGTATCAAAAGTTTCAGCCGGAGCCGGAGTGCATCACTTCTTATCGAAAGCCTCGGCCTATCCGGGTGATTTTTCGAACACCCTTACGTGACTGAGACGTCCCGCTATGCTTCGACAGAGGTTGGTAACCTTTCTTCGCTTACCAGCAAGATTGCGCAAGTTATTTCTTTTCAAAGAAATACACACTTCATCCCTCAAACAAGGCCATGCATACTACATGAACTCGCGCGGCCGCCCAGGCCTTTCTCCAACCCAAAACAGAGATAAATACCTCCTCCACAGAGGACTAAGCGACATATTCACAAAAATAAAGTGACAGAAACACTGTTGAACTTATAGATTATGCTACGGATCAAAAGCATAAAATGAGAGTGACAACTCTCAACACAATCGCATTAGAAAAAGAGACATATGCCACAAGAAGAAAGAGTAGAACACTTTCTTTATTCCATTAATCGATAAGAAATACAACCTCTCAAGAGGCGTTACAAGTGCGTCGAAGCACGGAAATACAAGTAAAATAAAAAGGCTTGGTCGAGCTTCGGTCGATAAACGCCGTCTTTACATCCGACCCCAGAAATTAGAGAAACCAGACAGGCTCTGTTAAGCCACTAGTTAATCCCAAAGAACAAAGCCGACCTCTCACGGGTCCCTCGGATGAACTAAGAGATCCAAAATGGGGCATAGACCTGTGGATGCCGATGCCGAGGATACCTCCTCCCCAAGTGGCATGCTGGGCCGATAGCCACCGCCCAATAATAAAAGGCATAGAACCAGCAAACCCACACACCTCTCAACTCCCTCTTCACATGGCAAAAGAGTCCTCAGATGTAGGAACAAAGTTGAGGGGGGAGGGGAGATTCATGTAAATCACGGGGGATACGTGTGCTTCGCATTTCCAACAACCCTCGCGGCAGGTGACAAAGCCCATACGGGAAGCGTATACGTGCGCTTCCCATATGACCTCTGTGGGCCTCCCGTGTGCTCTCCATATTACCTCCGAGAATTCCTCCCTTGAGGACTATCTGCTTTTTAGCAGCTTCTCCATCACCCCAGCTATCTGGGATGAATCAACCTTCAAAAGGAAGGCTCGAACTCTCCACTCCCAACTTCAATGAAACAGACGCCATGGAAACTCTTACCACTCATAGAAAAGAAAGTCTTGGCAGATAGCCTAGCACGGCCCGCTCCTCCCATTTTATAGGCAAAGAGACCGGGAGCAGCTAATAAAGCAGAAAGCCCCGGGACTCAAAACACCCTGTCCACACCGCCGCGTGGTGTTTCAGAATGAAAAAAACGCTTTTCAAAGTGCGCCGAGCGCATTTCCCAGACCATGATGCACGATAAAAGATTTCCCTCTGATCTCGAATAAGGAGCCTTAAATGCAGGAAATCACCTACCAGTCCTTGAGATACGAGCGGGTCTGAAAAATCGCCTTGTGAAAGTGATGCCCTCCAATGGTGATTGAATACTTAGCTTGCACGTCAAAAAGACCCGCGTTGAAAAAGGCCAACGGGATAAATGCCCCACACAAAAAATAAAGCGTCCTTCGGCCAATCACAAATCCGCCTCGTCAGCCCTGGCAGAAAATGAAACGATTTCTCATAGACCGGGCTATCCGCCAAATCTCGACCCCAGTCAAGATACTCGCGCAATTTTTGGTCACATCGCGCCGAACCATCTTATGTCCCGGCCAAACGCCAGTTTCTTACTTCGGATAGATCGAACTATCTGCCAAAGCCTCGGCCTCGACCGAAACATTTCCTTAAGTTCCAATCGAGCTAGTTTACGTCGGCAAAGCAAATCGGTTAAACTCCGAACGAACAGGACATTCAATCCATAAGAGATAAACCAATCCAAGAACATGAATTGATTCATTCGCCGTTTGAAAAAACCCGCGACAAAAAGATCATCCAGAAAAGACAAGCAAGTAGGAGTTGAAGGATCAATTTCATTAAAATTTTTTGACCAGGTTACAAATATGGAACACAAAAATACACAAGTAACCCTCAAGAATCAAGATCCGGGTCCATCCCAATAACCTCTTTGACAATCTCCGAAGGGGCTCGACTTGCTTCACCCACTTCAAATGCCGAAAGAGGAGCCTCAGATGCCTCGGCAGCAGATTGAGGACATTCCTCGGAGGCCACGACCTCACTGGGCCTAAAATAGCGTCAAGATCGACATCCGAGATGTCCTCATATTCCTCTTCTTTGCCCCACCGGATACGAGCATCAAATTGTTCGGCATCCAAAAAAGACAAATCCCATTCGGGATGCACCTGAGATATCTTTGCTCGAGTCTCCTCTTTGCCGAACCAAAATGCATTGGCACAAGCCCCTCTACGTTCTTCAGAAAATTGCGCAGAATTTTTATACTCCTCCATAGCCGAAGTAAGCTGATTTTGGAGTTCGAGGTTCATTCGGTGACTCACGGACAACTCCACCCTTAAAGCTTTAAACTGCTCCTGTGCCTCGAGCCCAATTCTACCCATCTGCAAAATACCAGAATATTTGAGTCCACTAGCAAAAGAAAAACATCGAAAAACAAATAAAGAGGAAGACATCGTACCTCTTCTTCCCGCCGAGCCATCTTATTGTTCAGCTCCTGGATCTTTTCCCAGGCCTGCAATTTTGCTAATTTGTTTTCTCGAAGACCCTCCCTAAGGTCATTAATTTGAGACTGGTTGTCCCCAACTTCTCATCGCGACTAGTCAAGATCAGCAGTGAGCCGAGCAACCTGCTCACTTCGCCATTTCAGCCGATTATCCATATCGGCAAATTCCTTCTTTAGGCCAGCAAGCTGATCCCGCTGCTGCCGGCACTTGTGCTCGTCTTCCTCAAGCTTCTGTTCAAATTATTTTTCTCCTCAACATGATTAGCCCTCAGCTGGTCCCACCTCTTGTCAAACTGTCGTTGCAAGGCACTAAATTCCTCGGCATGTTTAGCCTTGATTTGAGACAATTCCAAGCAGGCCTATCCGACCGTTCGCGGAGCTCTTTAACTTGTGCCTCAAATCAAGAGGCCCTCTCGGTGGCAATTCGGCGGGACTCGGTCATCTTCTCAAGATCCACCCTAGTAGACTCAAGAGCCCTGGAGAGCCGACTGATCGAATCCACCCTCGACCGAAGGCCGGCCGCCTCCTTCCTAGCCTGGGCGCAGGCCCCACTGGCCAAGTTTAAACGCCAGTTAAATGCCCTTGTGACCAGGGTAATCTGCGGGAAAGCATAAGTCAAAAGCTATGACCCAACCGACCAATCAGGGATTATGATCTCAGCATAATAACTTACCCGGGAGATGTAGTTCGAAGACATCGTCATGAGGGTGGCGTTATTGATTTTGAGAAGGAGAAAAGCATCCTGCGGTACCCCGAGCCAACCAAAAGCCGCCTCAATGATGTCCCCGACTACGGGATCGTTAGTCAAGGAACTCCCCTCAACGCACAAAACAGACCTCATCAAGGCGGTAATCATATCATCCACCTCTGGGCCGTGGACAAAAGAGCTCGTGGCCGAAGAACTGGCCCGGGGAACTCCCACCTGAGAAGCCATCCGCTCGGATTCCTTGCCAAAACTCTAACCTGCGAGGACTCAGATACTTCGACCCCGATTGAGGGAGCCTACTCTGAGCATCCCCTTCATTCAATGGTTCTTCTCCTTCTTCTTCCACTGATGCTTTTACCTCCTCCACAACGTCCTTGGGAACCGTAGAGGAGGGACCTTCAGTGGGAGAAGGCACGACCTCCACCAACCTTTCGACGGGTAGCTCCACTTGAGCTTTGGCGGTTGTCACTGCCTCTTCTACCCCTCCACTCGAGCAGAAGTCTCCTCCGTACGCAATGAACTCTCCACCGCTGATGACTGAAAGATGTCCGGCGGAGGGATCGCCGAGCGTGCCAGTGACGTCTCCTCTGCGTCGTCTGATACAACTACTATTTGGAGGGGAGAAGACTCGATAGCTCCCCTCGAGCTCTCCCCAACGATTTCCTCTGCTATTTTGCCCCCCTCCAGTAGGGGGCTCGTCGACCACAGTTTGTGCTTCCGCTACCTCCCTTATAGGGGTGGGAGAGCGGTGACTGTGCCATCTTTCTTCGGCCCCTTCAAACGAGACCCAGAAGGACGAGACCTTTTCTCGGGTCTGTATTTGTCCCCAGAGCTGGAGCCCCTTTGGCGCTTGCCTGACTCCTTCCTCATCTGGCCTACAAACGTTGATCTTTCGGCTGAAAACGTAAAAATGATTCAACCAAATAGGGATACCCAAACAAGCCGACCATTGTGATAAAAGAGAAAAAAGATACACTTACCCCGAGGGTCTATAGAACTAATCCCGGCAACGAAGAGAGCATCCTCAGCTAGAAAGTGCTAGCCGATATCTCCTGACCACTGTGAAGGGTAGCCAGATCCCTTTTCTCTTGATCTCTCAAATCCAAACGCGCCTCCGGGTCCTTCACATAATTGCCCCATCCTCTCGGAAAATCCGAGCCGATATTTCCTTCAGTAATGAGAAATCGAGACTTCCACCCCTTTATAGAAGAAGGGTTATCGAAAATCATATTGAATGACTTCCGGGGGCCAATATAGGGCCACTCAGAGCTCTTCCAAAGACCAGGTTGTAGCAAACGCGGAACAGGGGAAGAGTTGCAGTCACCCCAACACGACTGCACATCGAGATGAACCCAACAAGATTTCGCCAACTGTTTGGAGCCACCATCGTTGGACATATGTTGTAGAACCTCATCACCTCCTGTATCAATGGGTGAAGAGGGAATTAGAGACCTGCTCTCAAGCTCTCCTCGTAGAAGAAAACTCCCCGACTCAGCTCGGTTGAAACCCGATCCTCGGTCCTCGGTGCCCATAAGGCTACATCCCCGGGACTCTATAAAGACGACGGATTCTACCCAAATCCTCTGGGGTGATCTCAGAAGCAGCATTGCCTGGACCACTCATATTGGCTAAACGAGGGATAAGATACGAACAGGCAAGCAAGGGCTTAGAGTTGGAGTAGAAAATCTCTGTAACACGGATGAAGGAGCGTTGTAGAACAAGCACCCCGCAGCCCTCTTTAAATAAAGGAATCCCGCCACGTGGAGCTCCCACAACCGTAGCTTGCGATAAACTAGACGTCTTTTTCTCGAGCCACGATAGAGAATGATGATGAAACGACGGCCGTCATTTATGAGATCATCATTGCCCGCCTTTTTGAATCCCCCAAATAAGATTGCTCCAGAATTCTACTCCTATATCCAAAATTACACTTCAGACTAGGAAGTGGGGGCATGTGATGAGGGGTAAAATCGTTATTGTGTTATTGATCGCTCACATTAGCGATGAGATCACGCCCAATCCAAACACTCCGCCTGCCAGCTGGCATGACATTCTAGCAACAAGGTCAAATCAGCTTTGACGGGGTCGGGTCACCCTGACAACCCGAGCTATCCTTATGCTTCGGCCATCTGAGCCGAGCTATCCTTATTGCTCGGTAACCCGAGCTATCCTTATGCTTCGGCCATCTGAGTCGAGCTATCCTTATTCCTAGGTAACCCAGCTACCCTTATGCTTCGGCCATCTGAGCCGAGTCATCCTTATTCTTCGGTCGAGCTGAGCCATCCTTATTCCTCGGACATTCGAGCCGATCCATTTTATACTTCGGAAAACCAAGCTATTCCTCGTCCAGGCCAACCACGGCATTCAAAATACCTCTGCGGAATCCGGTGCGGGAGAGTCCCTACTCGCTGAAACTGAACAAGATTTCAAACGAAGAATCATACCCAGGAGTGGCCTAGAGCCTACGCAATTGTTGGATCCCAAGGCATCAGCCAGCTCTCCCAGCCGTCGATCTTCTAACTGACAAGATACAGATCCTACCGATCTCGTAACAAACTCGATTCGAATCCGTTTCAAATCATAACAACTTTGGACCCCCACGATGCGCCAGAAATCAGGTGATCCTCTATAAATACCACAACACTTCAACTTCTCAAGTATGCACAAAAAATTACCTTGTATACTCATTTGGCTTTACGGAATCAATCACTCCATTAGAGCTCCGATCGAGAGCTTGGAGGAAGATTCTTCTGTGAAAAGTCTTCTCCTCACATCTGCTTGCTGTGAATCTCCACTGACTTGGGCGTTGGAGGGTCCTCCGCAGAGGACAACTCGAAGGAAATCCTCTGCGAACGTGGACTGTCTTGCAGGTTTCACCCGAACATCGAGATCGGAGTTCGGATCCGAAGCCGGAAGTGCACCGAGTCGAAGAATGGATTTCCACGGTAACAGAGGTGATGATTTTAGAGCAGCGAACTGCAAGGCATGTTTGGAAAAACCGGATTATACTTGTAAATTTGAATGCATTGCTACCGAGAAAAGCACTACAACTAAATATAATATACATATATAGGTGCGCCCATAATAGCAAAATTTATAAGAAGATATATGCTAAAGCTTTTACAATCGGAGGTGGGAAGGAGACAAAGCTCCATTGAAATGCTGCTAAAAAAAATTATGCTCCATTGAAATGCTCCCCTAACCAGCTTTACCGTTATATTTTAGTGGAGGAATGGTTTACTTCTCTTCCGTGCCTCTCGAGAACTTACGCAGCCCGTTCAAACTTTCTATATTTATTTTAAAAAAAAATTATATATCATTTTCGATGAAGGATAACTTGCATCGAACAATGATTTATTTGTGCATAAATTCGTATCAAAAGATTTGCTTATGAATTTGTATTGTAAACATACAAATCTATGCATAAATAAATCATCGTGTTCAATACAAATCATTCTACGTATCGAAGCAGTACAAAAGACTTTCTATCTCCTTACCGTTGGAAGGAAGTGTTAGAAAAAGTTTAAATAATAAAATAAAAAAAAAAGGAGAACGCCCGCAAGTTGCTTGCTCGTGACGCAACGTTGTTGCGTGAACGTTGGCCAACGTTCAGAAATGGTCCAAATAATTTATTTTGTAAGCCATTTTTGACGTAATTTGGGGCTAACGGCCATTAGGCCTTTAAGGCCATTATGGGCCAAGCCGTTGGAGCTTTTATGGGCCGAGCCTATAAATAAGCTTAGGAATTCAGATTGAGCAAGCATCAATCTAGAATAATTTGGAGTAGCCCTATATGATTTGTTTTATCTCATTTTATTTTATATTTTATTGATCTTTTGGGCATCTGAAGGTAATCGTTGGGTTTGCACCTCCACACGATCGTGCTCGTAGTAGGAGGATCGGGTCGAGCCGGGTCATTGTACCTTGGAGATAGATCGCCAACAACCTGCACGAAGGGGCGAAAATCTGATCCTTAGGACAGTGTCTAACACGCCTCGGTCCTGGTTTGATCCATCTTATCTTTTGGTTTTACTTTATTTGTATATTTAAATTTTTATAACATATTTCTAGCAAATTTTAGAAAGGGATTTTTTGTAAGATAAAAAATATTTTCCAACAGCTAAGGATCAGATTTTTCTTCTTTTCTAGAAATTGCTAGATTTTCATTCCATCTTCTTATTCTGTTTTGCATTTGCTCAACATATAAAGTTTTCATGCCACCCTGAAATGCATGTGCATTAATGGTGCAAATGTTGCTATGCTAAATTATGATCATCCATTGGGCCCAAGATTTAAGGGGAAAAGATTATGGTTTGAATACTAATTATTTTCCTTTGGCAAAATATTAACATTGCTGCAATGCTTTAAGTTATATTTCATAAGTTGATCTTTTTACCGTTGGAAGGGATTGTTGTGCTATGTTGCTTTAAAAGAGTTAGTTGATACACGCCATTTTTCTTCTTCCTTACTAATTTTGTTAAATATATGGTAAAATGAATGCTCAGTTTATCTTCACCATCAGACAGTTAAGTGCTCATGCACATACATGGACAGAAATTGGTGTAACAAATCTTGGTTATTAAATAGATTGGGCAATCATGGTCATGTACTTAGCCTATAATAAAAGCGACTGTCCAGCTATCTCTGCAATTTGCTATGCAATTGTTTTAGTACAAACCATCATTATTTGGTTTATCTGCTTCATTTGTAGTATCAGATTTTAATACATTTTGATATGCCTCAGGCGATATATGGTGAACATAAAATATACTAAACTGATAAATAAGACATAACAAAATAATAACATATGACATTGTTGTCTTATTCTAAATGTTAGACACTGTTGAGCTTTCTTTGTCTTCTGACTTGTTAGAGGTTGAAGCTTGGATCTTGGTTTGTGTGCATGTGGTTTGTTCAACATGTCAGAGGCTTCTTTCTATTCACCGAACATTCACATGTTTAATTATATGTATATAAATACATACGCATTTATACATGTATGCATATAGGTACACAGACGTGTGCAAATCAGGTGGGGCTTGTCACATCTTAGTGCCCAAGTACATATGTAATATGTATACTTATTCTCTCCTCAAGTTGGTGTAGTAACTAACAAAGCTAACAAATATAAAGCTGAAGTGCTAATCAGAAAGTGAATTACTTTGATCACTGGATAGATGGACAAGGGGTGAAGTCATCAAACAGGTGGTTAACCATTCACATGAAAACAAATCCTTGTTGAAAAACACATGCTTGCACTTGTGCACATAATATATGCGTGCTTGTATATAGATATATTTTTATATCATCTTATTATTTAACTTTCAAGTGCAGCTACTAGCATATATATTTGCATTCTTACATAAATACAAAAGTTTTTTGTTCCGGATAAGTATTTTTGGTATAGTAATTAATATTTAATATCTCCTTGTTGTGTTGAAGTTGCTAAACAAAAGTGACAGCATTGGGCAAATACTTATTGCTTACCTACTATTGTGAATCTTTTATATTACCAAATGGCAAAGAATGGATGAACTTGGATGTTGTGACAAGGTATGTCATATAAATGCTCTATTTTGAGTCTCTTGAAATCTATTGCCATGAGATTTAATAAAAGTTTTTATAATTTACTCATGACTGTTGGAATATCCAACTTATTGTTTACCTTATATTTGGATATTCAATTCTAATATATCTTTGCCTGATTCTCTTATTTGAGGTCTAGTCCAAAAATAATATTATCACTTTGGAATTTGCTGAGAAGATTTTGGCAAACTAATTAACCAAGGAGTTATCTAGGAATGGAGTCCTAGATTCATCGAGGGGGATGTGGCTTAAGCCCATTATTTGGTCGCCAGCAGTGGATACCCAACCTATGTGATTGGAGATCCCATGAATGAGGTTCAATGTGTAGAAACGAAGCTGATTGAGTGATCGTGTTAGAGCACAAATTTTAAAAATTTTTCATCCCATCCCTATGATGAGTGCTCTTATAAAGTGACAAAGTAAATTTATGTAACGTTGAGTCATACTCTTAATGGATCCGAGGTAGGTTATCTGCAGGGTATTGTCACAAATACCCTTGGAGGATTCACCTATATGAGAATCGTCATATTAGGCCGTGACTAAAGGTTTGGGCTAACCTTAAAGAATTCTCATGAAAAATCAAGGTACTAACGCAAGGCCTTTAATATGCGCTAACCGCTTAAACCCAATTGATCATACTGTATGTGTGATTAGTAGAAGTCTGAGTCAAAGGACCTAGTTCAAGGTCTAATCCACTATGGTTCCTTCAGATGTATACAATCAATACTAAGTGAGGTTCAAGTCCATAGGACACCTCACCTATTGCGCAGTATAAGATGCCCTAAAATTTTTATTATATTTTTTTTTTTTTTAAACTTTTGTGGAAGATTGTTAGAAAAAGTTTAAATAATAAAATAAAAAAAAGAAAGGGAGAACGCCCATGAGCGTTGCTCGCGGACGTTCACGGGCCTCATTGACGCAACGTTTCGTTGGAACGTTGCGTGAACGTTGGAAGGCCAACGTTCAGAAATGACCCAAATAATTTATTTTGTAAGCCATTTTTGACGTAATTTGGGGCTAACGACCATTAGGCCTTTAAGGCCATTATGGGCCGAGCCGTTGGAGCTTTTATGGGCCGAGCCTATAAATAGGCTTAGGAATTCAGATTGAGGCAAGGCATCAATCTAGAATAATTTGGAGTAGCCCTATATGATTTGTTTTATCTCATTTTATTTTTATATTTTATTGATCTTTTCGGCATCTGAAGTTAATCGTTGGGTTTGTACCTCCACACGATCGTGCTCGTAGTAGGAGGATCGGGTCGAGCCGGGTCATTGTACCTTGAGGACAGATTGCCAACAACCTGCACAAAGGGGAGAAAATCTGATCCTTAGGGCAGTGTCTAACATGCCTCGGTCCTGGTTTGATCCATCTTATCTTTTGGTTTTACTTTATTTGTATATTTAAATTTTATAACATATTTCTAGAAAATTTTAGAAAGGGATTTTTTGTAAGATAAAAAATATTTTCCAACAGGAAGTAGGCAAAAAGATTGAACTTGAAAAGCGAATTTGTATCTCGTTGGTTAGAGGATCAACGGCTGGGAGAGCTAGTTGATATCTCGAGATTTGGCGATTGTGTAGGCTCCAGGGCTCTAGGCCACTCTCGCGGGTCCTAGCCACTCTCGGGTGTGATTTCTGTTTGGAATTTTATGAATTTGAACTCTCCTGCGCCGATTCCGTAGAGGTGCTTGAGCGCCTGAGTTTGGCCGGGGCATAAGGATAGCTCGTCTGGCAAGGCATAATGGATAGGAAAGCTCGGCTGGGGCCGAGAGATAGGAACAGCTTGGCTGAGGCCGAAAGATAGGAAAGGCTCGGCTGGGGCCGAGAGATAGGAACGGCTCGGTGAGGCCGAAAGATAGGAATGGCTCGGCTGGGGCCGAGAGATAGGAACAGCTCGGCTGAGGCCGAAAGATAGGAATGGCTCGGCTGGGGCCGAGAGATAGGAACAGCTCGACTAAGGCCGAGAGATAGGGGTGGCTCGGATGAGACCGAGAGACAGGGATAGTTCGGCTGAGACCGAGAGACAGGGATAGCTCGGCCAAGACTGGAGAGACGTTATAGCTCGGCTGAGACCGAGAGACAGGGATAGCTCGGCTGAGACCGAGAGAGAGGGATAGCTCGGCCGAGACCGGAAGAGACGTTATAGCTCGGCTAAGACCGAGAGATAGGGATAGCTCGGCCAAGACCGGGAGAGACGTTATAGCTCGGTTGAGACCGAGAGAGACATTGTAGCTCGGCTAATAACTTGGCTGATAGCTCGGCTGAGACCGAGAGATGGGGATCCGCGCCTTGGGAATCCTTGGCTCGCTGAGGGGTTAAGGCGTCCCGATCCACTGAGGCTGACTCATCCCTAGCGGGTATTGTACAGCAAGTGGGAGTCAGGGTTGATCCTAACCCTTTGCATAATTGTTAATGCAACGACGATTTTACCCCTCAACAGTATGGATCTTGTTCATCTTGCTTTCTTATAACGAAACTAATTTGTGAGTGCTGGACCCGGACTCGGATCATTATAATATAGCATGCACTAGCCGAAAGTGCAAGAACTAAGTGCCACATAGGACTAAGTGTGGAAGTTACCTTTTGAACCTATGGGGGCCACATCTAAAATTTTGCCTGTCTGATGGTTATGATCATATGGTTATCGTCGCCTCTGTAATGGAGTAGATTGTGATGTCCCTCCTAATAGTCCCATATCAAAAAATTGAAAATTGATTATATAGTTTATAACTAGTTAAGGAAGATAGATGCAGCTAAGGTTCATGGTGACAGAAGGGATGATAATAGCATCGCTATGATATTTTTTAAAATATTAATAATTCAATGAATTCAGTGTGTTTTTTAAATATTTTTTGGCATACGGAATTTTAATTTCATGATTCAAAGCCACCATTAATTAATGCTTTAAATCATTTTTCAAAGCTCTTATGCTGTTGAATTTTTCATTATTTATGGCACTATTTAATATTTTACTTATAACTAAAAGCAGAATCTATGGATATACTAAAAAAATAGTACGCTTCACTGTGCAGTGATGCTGCTTCCGTACCTACAATGAGTTTGTCTTAATGAGATTGCAGTGGAATGAAAAAGCCATTGGGGTTACAATGTAACGAATGAGAAGGTGAAAGTGATAACGGTTCTAATTGGGTCTCAAAATGAAGAATCTCCATTGTTATCAATAGTAAGGTTGCGGACATTTTATGTAAGCATTATTTTGATGAGGCAGGACAAGAAATGATGGCTCCAATGGAAAAAATGGAAAAGATAGTGTTGAGGAGTAAAATCATCATTGCATTAATAATTGTGCAAGGGGTTAGGATCAGCCCTGACTCCCACTTGCTATGCAATACTCGTTAGAGATGAATCAGCCCCAGTGGGTCGAGGCGCTTTAACCCCTCGGCGAGCTAAGGATTCCCAAGGCTTGGATCACATCTCTCGGCCTCAGCCGAGCTATTGATATCTCTCGGTCTCAGCCGAGCTATCCCTGTCTCTTGGCCTCCACCGAGCTATTCCTATTCACCGTGCCCCGTCAGCCGAGCTATCCTTATGCACCGATCAGACCCAGGCACTCAAGCACCTCTGCGAATCTGGCGCGGGAGAGTTTAGACAAAAATCATGCCCGAGAGTGGCCTAGAGCCCTAGAGCCTACACCGTCTCCGAATCTCAAGACATCAACCAGCTCTCCCAGCCGTCGATCCTTTAACTAACAAGATACGAATCTTACTGACCTCATAACAAACTGGATTCGAATCCTAACGACTTTCGGACCCATGACGCCCCCAAGAAATCAGGTGATCCTCTATAAATAGAACCATCTTCCGACTTCTCAGGTATGCGCACTTGCTTACTGGCCCACTCTCCTTCTACCTCTGCTCACCCTTTACCGCCATTAACGCTATGCTCAGAGCTCTCGAAAGGCCATCCTGGAGAGACTCTTCAGCGAGAGCCTTCTCCTCACATTTGTTGATTGCTGATCCCCGCTGACTTAAGCGTCGGAGGGTCTTCTGCAGAGGGCCACCCCCAACGCCTCTCGCGTGAGGACTGTTTTGCAGGTCCGCCCAGGAGGGAGCCCATCCTGAAGCCCGATCGCGCCCGAGTCGAAGGACAGATTTCAGCAGCAACAAATTGGCGCTAGAGGAAGGGCCCTCAAGCCCCATAAACTTGTGATCAGGAGATAAGGATCTCGATCTAAAAGAGAACTCTTCCATGGCCAATCGAAGAAAGGCTACTTCCGAAGCCCGGGACCAGGTCGCCTCCCAAAGACCTGATCGGTGAGCAGTATAGCACCTCTGCCGCCGCCAGTTGAGACTCCATCGCCACTGGCGGCCCTAGTGACCCAGGACCAGTTTGCCTCACTGGTCCAGTAGGTCCAAGCTCTCGCCCATCTGATCCAGGGGTGCTTTGAAGCTCCCCATCCAGCTGCACCTACTCCGCACCTACCTAAGGAGAATGTGGCCCCCGCTCATCCAGCGGTCTCTTCTTCGGCCCGCATGGGGTTGCAGACCCCCTCGTCACCCTAAGGAAGTTGAGCTAGCCCCCCAAGGGATCTACGACAAGGATCTTTCCCGATCTCGGCGGGCCCGATCCCTCTCTCCGGTGTTCTCTCGTCACGACTCGACACCGTCTCATTTCTCTCCTCGCCTAGCTCCTCCTACTGTACCTGAGGAGATCGCTGACAACTCCGAAGATGCGTCAGGAGTTAGATGCCGCCAAGCAAGCCCATCTGCTTCAGCATAAAGCAGAGCAGGGCATTCCCTTCTCTAAGGAGATTATGGAGGAAGTGATTCCTCCCATCAAGCTGCCCGCCATCGAGCCCTATCATGGATCCTTCGATCCTGACGACCACCTCAGTAGCTTCCGATCGATCATGATGTTCCACGGGGCATCAGATGCGATCCTCTGCTGCGCCTTCCCTTCCACCCTCAGGGGGTTCGCCCAAACCTAGTTCAATGCCTTGAAACCAGGTTCTGTTGGTTCATTTGATGAGCTGAGCCACCTCTTCATTAGCCAGTTCGTCAGCAGCCGTCGTCACCGGTAGAGATCTGACTCCCTCTCTGAGGTTAAGCAGAGAGAGGGGGAGTCCTTGAAGAAATATCTTGGCCGTTTCAATACGGCCATGCTGGAAGTGGACCACCTTAATCATGAGGTGGCCATGTCCGCCCTAGCAGGCAGAGTGCTGAAGGAGAGTGACTTTTACTTGGCGTTGGAGGTCAGTTACCCTCGAACCTCTCCGATATGATGGCCCTGGCGGACAAGTACACCAGAGTCAAGGAATCGCGGAGGGCTGCCCGCACGAGCTGACAAGGAAGAAGGAGTCCAAGGGCTCGGACAAGCACCGATCCGCCAGCCAGCAGAGCCCACTTCGCCGCCAAAGGGTTCCTCCGCCGCCGCCGAGGAACCGCACCTGAAGCCCGCCTAGGAGGTTCAACCGGTTCACCCCGCTTACCGCCCTGAGGGCGGAGATACTCATGGAGATAGAGCATCAGCTCCCTCGACCACCTCCTCTCCGAGGGAATACGGCCCGGAGAGACCCCACCAAATATTGCTGCTACCACCGGGACCATGGCCATGACACCGAGGAGTGCTGGCAGCTGAAGAACGAAATCGAGAGGCTCATCCAGCGGGGTAGGCTGGACCAATTCAGGAGAGCGCCCGAGCCAAGGAACGGGGGCGACCGCCAGCCTGAGCCCCAGCAGCCTCCTCCTCCGAATCCTTCGATCGCCGGCCACATCAATGTGATCGAGGCAGTTGGTAGCCCATCGAGCTGGCGGGACGATGAAGAAGGTTCAGTGCCAAAGAGAGCGCGGACCAATGAGCTCTCCTTCTCTAATAACGACCTTCAGAAGATACAGTTCCCGCATGACGATGCGTTAGTTGTATCTCTCAATCTGAACAATTATGATGTAGACCGAATCCTTATTGATAGTGGGAGCTCTGTCAATGTTTTGTATCTTGATGTGTTTGTGAAGATGAAACTGCTCATAGAGAATCTCCGAGCCATGGACTCCACCCTAATGGGGTTCATCGGCGATGTTATTACCCCAGAGGGGGTCGTGACCTTGACGGTCCACGAGGGAACTTGGCCCTGCGTTGCCACTGTTCATACAGATTTTTTGGTGACCAAGCTTCGGTCGCCCTACAATGCAATCTTTGGGAGACCCGACCTAATGTCCCTTAGAGCCGCTATCTCCATCCCGCATCTAGCAATGAAGTTCCCTACCGGATGGGGAGTGGGAGTAGTTCGAGGAAACCAAGTTGTAGCTCGGCAGTGCTTCGTTACCAGCATTCAGTCCAAACTGCCCGAAGTTGATGAACTGGACGCTCGGGAGGATTTTATCGAGCAACAAGGAGAACCAGCCGAAGAGCTGGAGGAGGTACCGCTGAATGAAGATCGGCCCGACCAAACCATAAGGATCGGGTCGCTGATGAAAGGGAAGCCCCGGCTGGAGCTGATTGACTTTCTCGAAGGAATGCTGATGTCTTCGCCTGGTCCGCTTCTGATATGCCTGGAATCAGCCCAGACGTTCTCATCCACCGTCTTAATGTGGACAAGATGTCCCGGCCCGTGAAGTAGAAGAAAAGGATCTTTGCCCCCGAGCGACAGAAGGCAATTGAGGAAGAAGTCGACAAGCTCATCAAGGCAAATTTCATTCGGAAGGTAAATTATCTGAGCTGTGTTGACCTAATTATTGATTTTGATTATTAATAAAAGACATGAGTATATTCACTATGTTTCTGATAGATTTAATAAGTGTTTCAGGGATTAAAAATGTTTAATCAATCAAAAAAAATAAAGAAATAAGTTTTGAATCAAATGTTAAAAGAATTTTTCAAAGTTCAGAGCTTGGAGTCGACACCCAAATAGTCAGGAGCCGACCCCAAGGCGTATCAGAAGATTTTTGGATTTTTGGCACGATCCGGAGTTGACACCCAGAGTTTCGGAGCCAACTCCAACCTGAGATACAGAGAAGAGCATTCTGTTTCAGTTTCCGGAGCCGACACCTAGAATTCGGGAGCCGACACCTGAGAGTTCGGAAGTCGACACCTGGAGCCGACTCTAACATGAGAACAGAGAGCATGTTTTTATGAATATTTCTGGAGCCGATACTTTTGGATTGCGGAGCCGACTCCAAAAGCGATGAACCGACACTTAACTTTCTTGGAACCGACTCCTCAACAACTTTTTATTTGCTATTTTTGGATACCCGATTTGGAGCCGACACTTGAAAAGTTGGAGCCGACTCCAACCTGTCAAGAACATATTTTTATATGTCAGAACGGACTCCAACGGTAAGATTTCTTTTTACCTAACCTCTAATGACTATTTTTCTTTGTGTGTAGAAAGATCCAAGCATCTCATAACGGCTATATTTCCCACCTAAACTTGGATTAAGATATATATAAAGGGGGAAACCATCCGTAAAAAAAAAGAAAAACGAGAGAAAAAGATAGAAAATAGATTGAAAAATCCAAAAAATCTTGAGGAAGAAATCAAAGAGGAGAGATTCAAAGCTCAAATCCAACAACCCCAGAAAGTTCAAAGAGAAATCCATAAGCTTCTCAAGTTTAAATCAAGGAGATTTCCATCATTAGAAGAAAGAAAGCAAAAGCCCCAAATCCTCAACTTCTCAATTGCAAATTTTAGTGAAGAATCTGAGCTGAGGCCTTGATTCAATCTTTCAAAGGAGAAGAGGAAAAGAAGAAAAGAAGAAAAGCATATATTCAAAGAGCTTCAAACAGGCTTTTCTTATCCTTGTTTATTCTATTATTTATTTGCTCATTTGAGGAGCTGTTGTGTATTCAAAACTTTATTTTTCATTATTGTTTGCTAGTTCAATCGGGGATTGAATTAGTGGAGGTAGTATACCTCGGTACAAGCTAAGGATAGCTTGTGGTTGGGTTGTGTGCTGGTGAGCCCGGAAAAAACCAGGGGTTCGTTGTGATCCCGAGGGAAACAACAAGTTTTGAGTTGTGAGCCTGTAAAATAACTCGACTGTAATCAAGTGGATTATAGTGTGGTTCCTAGTGATATTTGGGAGTGGACGTAGGTGTTAGATACACCGAACCACTATAAAATCCTTGTTTGTCGTGCCTTATCTTTCTATCTTTCTCTATATCTTCATTTGTGTTTTGCATTTATCTTGCACTCAATCTAATTTATTCCACAGTACATAGTTTTTAAAGAGTTAAATTTTTAAAGAACCCAATTTACCCTCCCCTCTTGGGTTGCCATCTGGGCCAACAATTGGTATCAGAGCTTGTGCTCATTTCTTGTTTGATCCAATGATCAAGAGTTAAAGATCCAAATGGCAGCTCAAGCTGGATCTTCATTTGCTGAAGGTCATTCTACCAATAGACCTCCTTTATTTAATGGTTCTGATTATTCTTATTGGAAAGCTAGAATGAGAATTTTTATTCAAGCTTTAGATTATGAGCTTTGGAGTGTAATCACTAATGGACCTAGCACACCCACACACATGGTAGATGGTTCAATAGTTCCTAAACCCGAAAGGGATTGAATGAAAATGATAGGAAAATGGCTCAGCTTAATGCAAAAGCCATGAATGTTTTATATTGTGCTTTAGATGCTAATGAGTTTAATAGAATTTCTACATGTACTTCCGCAAAAGAAATTTGGGATAGACTAGAAGTTACTCATGAGGGTACTAATCAAGTTAAAGAGTCTAAAATTAATATCTTAGTGCACAAATATGAATTGTTTAGCATGGAACAAACTGAATCTATAACCTACATGTATACAAGATTTACTGATATTGTGAATGGTTTAAAGAGTCTTGGCAAGACCTATACTAACTCTGAATTGGTGCGTAAAATTCTTAGGTCTCTTCCAAGGACATGGGAAGTAAAGGTGACTGCAATCCAAGAAGCCAAGGACCTCAACACCTTATCTTTTGAGGAGCTACTCGGATCACTAATGACTCATGAGTTGACCATGAAACAACAATATATAGGAAGACGTCAAGAAGAAGAAAATAATTGCCCTCAAAGCTGTAGAAATTGAAAAAGAGCAGTGATGAGGAAGATGATGATGATGAGGAGACTCACTCCTTGCTAAAAATTCAAAAGATTTATGCAAAGAAGGAGACCCTTCCACAAGAAAAAATTTGGAACAAAGGTGGAAGGTGAAAAAGAAAAAAAAGGACAAGGATAAAGAGAAAGACCCCCTCATATGTTATGAATGCAAGAAACTGGGGCACTTTAGATATGATTGTCCTCAATTGAAAAAGGGATACAAGAAAAATAAAAAGGCATACGTTGCAACATGGAGCGACAACGAAGAATCCTCTTCCGAGGGAGAACAAAAGGAAGCTGCAAACATTTGCTTTATGGCAAAAGAAGACGATGAGGTTTGTACCGAAACTTATGACTTTACCTTTGATGAATTATTTGATGCATTTAATGAATTAGTTAGTGATTTTAAAATTCTAAAAAAAAAGCAATTTTTGAAAAATGATAATTTAAATCTTGTCAAAGAAAAGGAAAAACTAACTCATGAAGTTGAAGAATTGAAATCTGAAAATAAGAATTTGTTAAAAGATAAAGAATCAATTTCTAATAAAAATGTTAGTTTAAAGAAAGAAGTTGATAAATATAAAAATATAGTTGATAAATTTACATATAGCTCTGAAAAACTTAATTTGTTGTTGAGTAATCAAAGAGCTGTATTTGATAAAGCTAGATTAGGTTATAGGCCTAACAAGAAACAAAAGTATGTTAAAAATTTCTTTAGAAAAGAAGAGAATAAAAATGATATTTCATGTTATTGTTGTAACAAGAAAGGACATAAAGCCTATGAATGCAATTTTAAAAAATTAACAAAAATTAAGTATCAAAGGAAAGAAAATATGGGTTCCGAAAGGAACAATCTTTGTTGCTACTAACCATGAAGGACCCAAGAAAGCTTAATTAGTATTAGCCAATTGTGCGATAAAGGTTTCAAAGTTTCATTTAAAGCTTCTATCTGCACTGTTTCTAATCCTATTAACAATAGCATTATATTTACTGGATATAGAAATGGCAATGTATACTTGATTGATTTGGACAATTTGTGATGGGGACATCAGCAAGAAGAAAAGGTTGCAGACTGACACTCTTTGGTTTTGTAGTTAATCCACTTTCCGCAGGTTCCACTTACTCGAGCCAAGAGTTTCAATTTCTCAAGTGGCAACTCATGCTGCAAAATTTCAACTTGGTATCGACACTTCCTGCCTTGAGTCAACACTGCTATCAAGACATCAAGTCTTGTCTTTGGAAGTCAAATCTTGGAGGACACATGGAGGTATCTGATGATAACACATGGCAACTTAGAAGTCAAATCTTGGAGGACACATGGAGGTATCTGATGATGACACATGGCAAACTAAGGAGGTGCCACATGGAAGCTTGTGCAACCAAATTTGTTAGGGATTGGTTGTAATTAGTTAGCTATATCATAACTAATCCTTAGATTGTTATGATCTTTTAGTTTTTTGGGCTGAAATTTCTGGAAGTCCTTTGGCCTATAAATAGGCCAAGCTTTCCCTCTTGTAGATATGAAGTTTGAGAAATAAAATCAAGTTTATTTGATTCCTTTTGCTAAGTGCCTTGTTCATCTTTGAGTATGAAGAGGGTGAGATGCTCTTAGTTTGAGTTGAGGCTCGTATTTCCCTAGTCTTAGATCTAGGTCACTCCTTGAGGGAGAGGGTGAGAGGCCCAATTTGCTACTCTAAACCATTCTACCAAGGTTCCATAATAGTTTTAGGAAGAAGGATAAGTGCTACCCAAGTCTCAGCAAAATTTTTCAAATCCTTTCTTTCCTTGTTCGATTTTTTTTTATTTCCTTCAATTCCTTTGCCTCCACAGTCTTACTTCTGATCACTTGCAGGTTCTCTTAAGGATGTTAGAGTTGAGGATGATGGCTCCACGTCAAGGATCAAGTGCCAAGGTGAGTTCTTAAGTAAGGAGTGTAGATCTTGTCAACCAACCCTCAATTCTTTGAGTGTTGAGTGCATCCCTTCCACTTTAAGATCTTACTTCATTGTTGAAAAAAAAAAAAAAACCTCTTGGTCCTTTAGATCTGAAGTTTTAAAGGTGGCTTAACTTAGTTTGAAGGTTTCCATACCTTTAGATCCTAATCTTTTTATTTCTTTGAAAGATGCTTGCACAAGGGTGTTTAGATTTCTACTTCCGGTTTGATGTTCTTCATTTCTCCCATGCATGAATTCAGCCATAGCTTGGGCTCAAATGTTCATTAAGGATGGTAATCACTTAGAACACATCACCATCCCTCATTCCACCAATTTTTTTCGTGCCCCATCAATTTGTCTACTAGTAATCATTGCTTAGTTGCTGATAATGCTAATGTAAATAAGATTAGGTGGCTATGGCATCGTAGATTAGGTCATGCAAGCACACACTTGATTTCAAAATTAATTAGAATGGACTTAGTTAAAGGACTTCCAAAGTTAGATTTTGAAAATAACCAAATATGTGATGCATGTCAATTTGAAAAAAAACTAGAAACTCTTTCAAATCTAAAAATATTGTTTCCACTTCTAGGCCACTAGAGCTACTTCACATGGACCTTTTTGGACCTACTAGAACAACTAGTCTAGGAGGAAAGAAATATGGTCTTGTGATAGTAGATGATTATTCTAGATTTACTTGGGTATT
>UESW01001309.1:455983-483377 GCA_900491605.1 Calamus simplicifolius
ATAGTGATTATGGATAGTATTTTGACGGGTCAGCCAATCAATCTAGCAGGAATGATGATATGGTATATGGCTGAGGCTGGGGGCAAGAGGAGATCTTTATTGCCCTATGGGATGATCCTAACCATGGCATTTAGAAGTCAAGGAGTTGTTATTTCTGAGAATGAGCCATCGAAAAACCTAAGGCACACTGACTATTACAGCTTGGCTATTGTGCACAGAATGGGGTTTGTGAAAGTGGATGGTAGATGGAAAAGAAAATGTCATCTGGATGAGAGAGCAGCTGACATTAAGGCCACTACACCATCTGAGGTAGATCCATCAGTGAGGCATCCATCATCAGAGCCTAGTAGATCATCACCACCACCGGTACCTACTCCAGCTCCTGCACATGTACCACTGCCTATGTCATCCATTGATTTTTCTGATATTCAGTTAGAACAACTTAAAAGTCTATTTGCTACTCACAAGGAAGAAATGAAAACAGAAATTGACAATAGTTTGATGAATTTAAGAGAAATGTATTATTCTTTGGATGAGAGAGTTGGTAAAATAGAATCCACACTTGGAGCCTCCGCTGAATCTTTGAAGAATGATCTCAAGAATATCTTTGAAGAACTTAAAGATATTGGAGGAGATTCGAAGACCTATTCCAAATGCAATGCAAAGCTTCAGGATAAAATTATGACTGCATGTGCATTTGTTGATAGAAGACTAAAGGAATTTGTTCAAACTCAAAGTGAAGGAATGAAAAAAATAGTAGAAGAATTGCAAAGACTTCTTAGAGCTAATTTTTGATTATCTTGTAATGAAGTTCCTTTAATGTTATTAAAATATGATGTAATGAAGTTTAGTTTAGTTTGAAATTTTGATGTAATGAAGTTTCTTTTTGTAATATGATGTAATGTTTAACTTTGAAAAGTGTGTGATGAACCTTTTTGATATTTAATGATATCATTGGACCTTTGAAGCATCTCTTAATTTTGTCATTTAATTTAAAACTTCTTAACCTTTTTGTTGATTACAAAAAAGGGGGAGAAGTAATTGATAGTCGTTTATGCATTGAAAGTTATAAAGAGGGAGAAGTATCTAGTATTTGCATTGGAACAAACAAGCTTAATTAATTGGTATTTAATTAATAATTGCATATGGGGAGAAGTAATTGACATATGTGCATTGAAAGGAAGAAACTTAGCTAACTTAATTTGATACAATTTGATATGATTGTTTAATTGGTATCAAACATCAAAAGTTTACTGTTAAAAGGAAAGAATAGATGTTAAATTGAGTATCATAGGGACAGCTACTTCGTTCAGGGGGAGCTTACCTATGAGAACTAAATATTTAAGAAATTTAATTTAAAAATCTCATTGTTTAAATCATGCATATACTCAATGTTTTTATAATCATCAAAAAGGGGGAGATTATTGACCCAATTATTGATTTTGATGATTAATAAAAGACATGAGTATATTCACTATGTTTCTGATAGATTTAATAAGTGTTTCAGGGATTAAAAATGTTTAATCAATCAAAAAGAATAAAGAAATAATTTTTGAATCAAATGTTAAAAGAATTTTTCAAAGTTCAGAGCTTGGAGTCGACACCCAAATAGTCAGGAGCCGACCCCAAGGCGTATCAGAAGATTTCTGAATTTTTGGCACGATCCGGAGTCGACATCCAGAGTTTCGGAGCCGACTCCAACCTAAGATATAGAGAAGGCATTCTGTTTCAGTTTCCGAGCCGACACCTAGAATTCGGGAGCTGACACCTGAGAGTTTGGAAGTCGACACCTGAGTTTCTGGAGCTGACTCTAACCTGAGAACATAGAGCGTGTTTTTATGAATATTTCTGGAGCCGACACTTTTGGATTGCGAAGCCAACTCTCGAAAGCGACAAGCCGACACTTAACTTTCTCAGAGCCGACTCTTCAATAACTTTTTATTTGCTATTTTTGGATACCCGATTTGGAGCCGACACCTGAAAAGTTGGAGCTGACTCCAACCTATCAGGAACGGATTTTATTTATCAGAATGGACTCCAATGGTAAGATTTCTTTTTACCTAACCTCTAACGGCTATTTTTCTTTGTGTGTAGAAAGATCCAAGCATCTCACAACAATTATATTTCCCACCTAAACTTGGATTAAGATATATATAAAGGGGGAAACCGTTCGTTAAAAAAATGAGAGAAAAAAGAGAAAATAGATTGAAAAATCTGAAAAATCTTGAGGAAGAAATCGAAGAGGAGAGATTCAAAGCTCAAATCCAACAACCCCAGAAAGTTCAAAGAGAAATCCACAAGCTTCTCAAGTTCAAATCAATGAGATTTCCATCATTAGAAGAAAGAAAGCAAAAGCCCCAAATCCTTAACTTTTCAAGTGCAAATTTCAGTGAAGAATCTGAGCTGAGGCCTTGATTCAATCTTTCAAAGGAGAAGAGGAAAAGAAGAAAAAAAGAAAAGCATATATTCAAAGAGCTTCAAACAGGCTTTTCTTATCCTTGTTTATTCTATTGTTTATTTGCTCATTTGAGGAGCTGCTATGTATTCAAAACTTTATTTTTCATTATTGTTTGCTAGTTCAATCAGGGGATTGAATTAGTGGAGGTAGTATACCTCTGTACAAGCTAAGGATAGCTTATGGTTGGGTTGTGTGCTGGTGAGCCCGGAAAACAGCTGGGTTCGTTGTGATCTCGAGGGAAACAATAAGTTTTGAGTTGTGAGCTTGTAAAACAACTCGATTGTAATCAAGTGGATTATAGTATGGTCCCAAGTGATACTTGGGAGTGGACGTAGGTGTTAGATACACCGAACCACTATAAAATCCTTGTGTTTGTCGTGCCTTGTCTTTCTATCTTTCTCTATCTCTTCATTTGTGTTTTGCATTTATCTTGCACTCAATCTAATTTGTTCTACAGTACATAGTTTTTAAAGAGTTAAATTTTTAAAGAACCCAATTCACACCCCCTCTAGGGTTGCCATCTGGGCCAACAATTGGTATCAGAGCTTGTGCTCATTTTTGTTTGATCCAACGATCAAGAGTTAAAGATCCAAATGACAGCTCAAGCTGATCTTCATTTGCTGAAGGTCATTCTACCAATAGACCTCCTTTATTTAATGGTTCTGATTATTCTTATTGGAAAGCTAGAATGAGAATTTTTATTCAAGCTTTAGATTATGAGCTTTGGAGTGTAATCACTAATGGACCTAGCACACCCACACACATAGTAGATGGTTCAATAGTTCCTAAACCCGAAAGGGATTGGAATAAAATGATAGGAAAATGGCTCAGCTTAATGCAAAAGCCATGAATGTTTTATATTGTGCTTTAGATGCTAATGCGTTTAATAGAATTTCTACATGTACTTCCGCAAAAGAAATTTGGGATAGACTAGAAGTTACTTATGAGGGTACTAATCAAGTTAAAGAGTCTAAAATTAATATCTTAGTGCATATGAATTGTTTAGCATGGAACAAACTGAATCTATACCTGCATGTATACAAGATTTACTGATATTGTGAATGGTTTAAAGAGTCTTGGCAAGACCTATACTAACTCTGAATTGGTGCGTAAAATTCTTAGGTCTCTTTCAAGGACATGGGAAGCAAAGGTGACTGCAATCCAAGAAGCCAAGGACCTCAACACCTTACCTTTGGAAGAGCTACTCGGATCACTAATGACTCATGAGTTGACCATGAAATAACATATAGAGGAAGACGTCAAGAAGACGAAAATAATTGCCCTCAAAGTTGCAGAAATTGAAAAGAGCAGCAGTGACGAGGAAGATGATGATGATGAGGAGACTGCACTCCTTGCTAAGAAATTCAAAAGATTTATGCAAAGAATGAGACCCTTCCACAAGAAAAAATTTGGAACAAAGGTGGAAGGTGAAAAAGAAAAAGAAAGGACAAGGATAAAGAGAAAGATCCCCTCATATGTTATGAATGCAAGAAACCTCAGCGGGCCCGATCCCTCTCTCCGGTGTTCTCTCATTACGACTCAACACCGTCTCATTTCTCTCCTCGCTCAGCTCCTTCTACTGTGCATGAGGAGATCTGCCGACAACTTCGGAAGATGCGTTAGGAGTTGGATGCCGCCAAGCAAGCCCATCCGCTTCAGCATAAAGCAGAGCAGGGCATTCCTTTCTCTAAGGAGATTATGGAGGAAGTGATTTCCTCCCACGTAAAGCTGCCTGCCATCGAGCCCTATCATGGATCCTCCGATCCCGATGACCATCTCAGCAGCTTCTGATCAATCATGATGTTCCACGGGGCATCAGATGCGATCCTCTGCTGTGCCTTCCCTTCCATCCTCAGGGGGTCCGCCCGAACCTGGTTTAATGCCTTGAAATCAGGTTCTGTTGGTTCATTTGATGAGCTGAGCCGCCTCTTCATCAGCCAGTTCGTCAGCAGCCGTCGTTACCGATGGAGATTTGACTCCCTCTCTAAGGTTAAGAGAGAGAGGGGAGTCCTTGAAGAAATATCTCGGCCGTTTCAATACGGCCATGCTGGAAGTGGACCACCTTAATCATGAGGTGGCCATGTCCGCCCTAACAGGTGGAGTGCTGAAGGAGAGTGACTTTTACCTGGCATTGGAGGTTAGTTACCCTCCGAACCTCTCCGATATGATGGTCCTGGCGGACAAGTATGCCAGAGTTGAGGAATCACGGAGGGCTGCCAACACCGAGCTGATAAGGAAAAGGAGTCCAAGGTCTCGGACAAGCACCGATCCGTCCGCCAGCATAGCCCACCTCGTCGTCAAAGGGTTCCTCGCCGCTGCCGAGGAACAGCACCCGGAGCCCACCTAGGAGGTTCAACCAGTTCACCCCGCTCACCGCTCCGAGGGCGGAGATCCTCATGAAGATAGAGCATCATCTCCCTCGACCACCTCCTCTCCGAGGGAATGCGGCCCGGAGAGACCCCACCAAATATTGCAGCTACCATTGGGACCATGGCCACGACATCGAGGAGTGCTGGCAGCTGAAGAACGAAATAGAGAGGCTCATCTAGCAGGGTAGGCTGGACCAATTTAGGAGAGCGCCCGAGCCAAGGAACGGGGGCGACCGCCAGCCTGAGCCCTAGAAGCCTCCTCCTCTGAATCCTTCGGTCACCGGCCACATCAATGTGATCGAGGCAGTCGGTAGTCTGTCGAGCTGGCAGGATGATGAAGAAGGTTCAGCGCCAAAGAGAGCGCAGACCAATGAGCTCTCCTTCTCTGACAACGACCTTCAGAAGATACAGTTCCCGCATGACGATACGTTAGTTGTATCTCTCAATCTGAACAATTATGATGTAGACCGAATCCTTATTGATAGTGGGAGCTCTATCAATGTTTTGTATCTTGATGTGTTTGTGAAGATGAAACTGCTCATGAAGAATCTCCGAGCCGTGGACTCCACCCTAATGGGGTTCACTGACGATGTTATTACCCCAGAGGGGGTCGTGACCTTGACGGTCCGTGCAGAAACTTGGCTCTGCATTGCCACTGTTCATACAGATTTTTTGGTGACCAAGCTTCGGTCGCCCTACAATGCAATCTTTGGAGATCCGAGCTAATGTCCCTTAGAGCCGCCATCTCCATCCCGCATCTAGCAATGAAGTTCCCTACCGGATGGGGAGTGGGAGTAGTTCGAGGAAACCAAGTTGTAGCTCGGCAGTGGTTCGTTACCAGCCTTCAGTCCAAATTGCCAAAGTTGATGAACTAGACTCTCGGAGGATTTTGCTGAGCAACAAGGAGAACCAGCCGAAGAGCTGGAGGAGGTACCGCTGAACGAAGCTCGGCCCGACCAAACCATAAGAATCGGGTCGCTGCTAAAAGGGAAGCCCCGGCTGGAGCTGATTGACTTTCTTCGAAGGAATGCTGATGTCTTTGCCTGGTCTGCTTTTGATATGCCTGGAATCAGCCTAGACGTTCTCGTCAACCGTCTTAACATGGACGAGATGTCCCGGCCCGTGAAGCAGAAGAAAAGGAGCTTTGCCCCCGAGCGATAGAAGGCAATTGAGGAAGAAGTCGACAAGCTCATCAAGGCAAATTTCATTCGGAAGGTAAATTATCCGAGCTGGCTGTTCAATGTTGTCATGGTGAAGAAGCCGAACGGTAAATGACAGATCTGCATCGACCTCACCGACCTTAATAAAGCATGCCCGAAGGACAGCTTCCTCATCCCTCGGATTGACTAGCTTGTAGACGCCACTTTCGGTCATCAAATGCTGACCTTCATAGACGCATATTTGGGCTACAACCAAATCAGAATGGCGCCCGAGGATGAAGAAAAGACCGCCTTTATAACTGACCGAGGTACTTATTGTTACCGTGTCATGCCTTTTGGTCTAAAAAATGCAAGTGCTACTTACCAAAGGTTGGTTAACAAAGTCTTCAAGGAGCAAATCGGTCGAAACATAGAGGTATATGTTGATGACATGCTGGTCAAAAGAAAAGAAGCATCCCAGCATATTGAGATTTCTCTGAGAGCTCCGCGACGCTCCAAAAATATCAGATGAAGCTCAATCCAACTAAGTGCGCCTTCGGTGTTAACTCTGGGAAGTTTCTGGGCTTCATGATTTCTCAGTGGGACATTGAGGCCAATTCACAGAAGATTCAAGCCCTTCGGCAAATGGCACCCCCAGCATCCGTCGAAGAGGTCCAGCACCTGACTGGAAGGATCGTGGCCCTTAACCGCTTCATGGCTCGGTCGGCCGAGAGATGCCTTCCTTTCTTTAAAGCTCTCCGATCAGCCAAGAATTTTCAATGGTCTCCGAGTGTCAGAAATCGTTCGAGGACCTCAAGAGATATCTCGGCTCTCCACCCCTCCTCAGCAGTCCGAATCTAGGAGAAACGTTGTTCCTGTACTTAGCAGTTTTAGAAGGCGCAGTTGGCTCGGTGTTGGTCAGAGAAGAGAACAAGACCCAAAAGCCGATCTGTTATGTCAGTAAGCTGCTCCAGGATGCCGAGACAAGATACTCCCGGATCGAGAAGTTGGTTTTAGCCCTGGTAATATCGGTTCGGAGGCTGCGACCATATTTTTAGGCACATTTTGTGACGGTCCTGACCGATCAACCCATCAAGGCGGTGGTCCATCGTCCGGAGACATCAGGGAGAATGGCCAAATGGGCCGTCGAGCTAAGTGAGCATGACATCCGATACCAATCTCGCTCGGCCATCAAAGCATAGGTTCTAGCTGATTTCCTCCTCGAATGTATCATCCCGAAGGATGGCTCCACTCCGGACTCCTCTGGGCACCCGAGATCAAATGCCCTGTGACTGCTCCATGTCGACGGATCATCTAATGCCAATGGCTCTGGCGCTGGCTTAATCGTCACCAGCCCAGAGGGGGCGACCTTCGAGTACGGCGTTCGCTTCTCCTTTTTAGCCTCCAACAATGAAGCCAAATATGAAGCTCTGCTCGCTGGACTCCGAATCGCCCGTGACCTTAAAGTGAAGAAGCTGAATGCCTTTACTGACTCTCAATTGGTAGCCGGTCATGTGCGGGGCGAGTTCGAGGCCCAGGAGCCGAACATGATTCAGTATCTTCAATAGGTACAAGACTTACTTTCCACTTTTCTGAATTTGAAGTCATTCAGATCCCAAGGTCCCAGAATGCACGAGCTGATCTATTGTCTCGGCTGGCAACCACGAAATCGATGGATTTCGAGCGAAAGTTTCCCCTGGAGATTCTAGAAAAGCCCAGCATTGCGGAGGCGGACCGAGTGACGCAGGTCGAGGCCGAACAATCCTGGCTCAACCCCATACTGAAGTATCTAAAAGAAGGATCGCTCCCAGCCGACCGTAAGGAAGCAAAGAAGCTGAAATTACAAGCCACCCACTATGTGCTGATCGATGACCAGCTGTATAAGCGATCCTTTTCCATGCTGCTACTCAAGTGCCTTCGTCCATCTGAAGCTGATTATGCTCTTCGAAAGGTACATGAGGGAATCTGTGGCAACAATCTGGGGAGCCGGTCCTTATGCCACAAGGTGCTGTGCCAAGGGTATTATTGGCCCACCATGCATGACAACCTCGTCCGAGCTTGTGACCCATGTCAGAGACATTCCAACATCCAGAGGCTCCCCTCCGCCAGTTTAGCCCCTATTTCCTCCGTTTGGCCCTTTGCTAAGTGGGGGATGGATATTCTTGGCCCTTTTCCCCTCACCACTGGACAGAGAAATTTCTTGTTTGTCGCCATCGACTACTTCACTAAGTGGGTGAAGGCTGAGGCTGTTGCCCAGATAACTGAAGCTTGGACCAGGGACTTCGTATGGAGATCCATTATTTGTCACTTTGGCCTTCTGCATACTATTATCAATGATAATGGCAAGCAGTTTGACAACCCAAAGTTTCGAGGTTTCTGCATGGAGCATGGAATCTGCCACCGCCTTATGTCGGTAGGGCATCCGCAAGCCAATGGAGAAGCCAAAGTAACTAACCGGACCCTGTTTCAAGGGATCAAGGCTCGGCTTGCCAGAGCCCGGGGCAGATGGGCGGACGAGCTTTACCACGTCCTATGGGCCTACCGCACCACCCAGAGAATCCCCATTGGCGAGACCCCATTCTAGATGGCCTTCGGCACGGAAGCCGTCATCCCCGTAGAAATAGGGCTTCCTTCTTCGCGAGTGGAGAGCTACTCGAAGGAGGCTAGCGACGAGCAGCTCCGCACCAATCTCGACCTGGTGGAAGAAATCAGAGAGAAAGTTCGAATCAGGGCAGCTGCATATCAGCAAAGAGTGGCCCGCTATCATGCCTCTAGAGTCAAAGGGAAATCCTTCTCACCCGGTAATCTCATCCTCAGAAAGCATCTGTCTCCAAACCACTAGAACAAGAAAAGCTGTCTCCGAACTAGGAAGGCCCCTATCAAGTGGAGGAAGTCATCGGACCTGGCACCTACAAGCTCCAAGATCTGAGCGAAAAATCTATTCTCCGGACGTGGAACTCGGACAATCTTCGTATATACCACCACTAGGGTACGCTTTCTATAGACTCGCCTATTTACAGCATTAGCATCCTATCTCTATTGTTCACGGCTCAATCGCTGCAATCATTTTCTCCGAAAAGTCATAATGAAAAATGGATGTTACTTACCCATTCTCGGCATGACCAAGCTATCTTCTTGAGTAGCAATATCTTCGCACCATGGCTAGGCCGAGTCCTATTTAAAGACTCGGTATGGTCAAGCACCCCTAGTACGGTTGGGAGCCAAGTGATCTCCAAAACTTCGTTCGGATTCGGGCAGCTTACAAGCCCCGGCCGGACCAAACGGTGAAGAGACTTCGTCCGGATTCGGGCAGCTTACAAGCCCCAGTCGGACCAAAGAATGAAGAAAGTTTCGTCCGGATTCGGACAGCTTACAAGCCTCGGCCGACCAAATGGTGAAGAAACTTCATTCAGATTCGGGCAGCTTACAAGCCCCGGCCGGACCAAAGAACAAAGAAAGCTTCGTCCGAATTTGGGCAGCTTACAAGCCCCGGCCAGACCAAATGGTGAAGAAACTTCGTCCGGATTCGGGCAGCTTACAAGCCCCGACCGGACCGAATGGTAAAGAAACTTCATCCGAATTTGGGCAGCTTACAAGCCCCAGCCGGACCGAAGAGCGAAGAAAACTTCGACCAGATTTGGGCAGCTTACAAGCCCCGACCGGCGCCGAAGAATAAAAGACTCGGCCAAAGCCGAAGTGCGTTACTTATTAAAAGCCTCGGCCAAAGCCGAAGTGCATTTCCATTTTTTATTAAAAACCTCGGCCAAAGCCAAAGTGCATTTCCATTTCTTATTAAAAGCCTCGGCCAAAGCCGAAGTGCATTTCCATTTCTTATTAAAAGCCTCGGCCAAGGCCGAAGTGCGTCACTTATTAAAAATTTCGGCCAAGACCGAGTGAAAAGAACAAACGTTTCGAAGATAACAGCAAACACAAAAGTTACGAAAATCCTCTTTTTCATTCGTCACAAAAAGGGCAAAAAGAAAGAAAAAGATACATGAACCCTCACTGGGGCTTATCATCTTCCCGGGAACCGCCGAGCCCTCTCCATGCCAAGCTGACTCGGCGATCTGTCGTCAAAGGGATGCTACTTCCCCTCCAGCCGGTTGTTGGCATGACGAAGGAGCTTGACCTCCCTCATAGAAATGGCCAGATATTGTTCGGCCGCCCTCTGAAGCCGCTCACGATCCGCGAGCATTGACGCCAGGGCCTCCCGTCAATGGTTACCGTAACGCGGCTCCCCTGGAACCCCCCACGGCCATTAGCGCCGCTGCTCGGTGCCTCAACTGATCGCTCCTCACCTCTAGAAGCCATCTCAGAACCCAGAAATTCTTGGAGATCGGCTGAAAAGATGACTAATAGAGGCATCCCCCCCATCCGTATTTAAACTGCTCCTGGTGAGTATTTCAATCTCTGGAGCCATTAATTTAAACCCATGGAAACTCGACGCGCGTCGCCACCTCAGTGGGCGCTCGCGAGAAACGAAGAGTTCCGCCCCTCATCGAAGAGGATAATTAATAACGTTGAGGCGCCCAAGGAGCTCCCTTCTCGGGACTAGACTCCCTCCGATCTATCGGACCTTTTCAAAGTAAATGTCCTCGAAAGTCTGTCAGACTTCCTCGAATTAGGCATCCTCAAAAATTGCGGAGAAGAGGAAAAAGTGCATCAGCGACCAACACTAAGCGACATAGCTCGCCCTCTTTGAGAGTGGCCGATTTACGGTCTTCAGGCGCCCCCTCTATCGCTCGGGTAGCCCCCATCCTCTTTGGCCGTCTGTGTCTGAATCCATAGTTGCAGTAAGGACCAAGTAAAATATCAAAAAATTCTCGGCAATACCGAGCGATCTCGTATCTTGGTAGGGCCAAGTAAAACAACCGAGCGATATTTCGAAACCTCGGCAATAACCGAGTCGTATTCCAAAACCTCGGCAACAACCGAGCGACATTCTGAAGCCTCAGCAACAACCGAATGGTATTCTGAAGCCTCGGCTACAACCGAGTGATTATCTAAAACCTCGGCCAAGTCAAATGGCGTATTCTTAAAATATTATCTAAAGCTCCGGTCTAGACGAGTAATCTATCAAACTCTCTAACGCAATTAAGACGTCCTATGATACTTCGGCAGAAGTAAGCAACCTCCTACTCAACAATAAAGGCATATGAGCTATCTCTTTCCGAAGAAATACCTGCTTCATTCTACAAATGGGATCATGCTTACCGCATGAGTCCTCAGGACCGCCCAGGTCCACCTCTGACCCAAACAGGGACAAACGTTTTCCTCACTGAGGACCGAGCATTGGTCTTAGCAAAAGCAGGGTAGCAAGAACGCTGCCGAGATGTGCTATGACACAAAAAGCATGATATGGGAGTAGTAACTCTCAAACACAATAACATCGAAAAAGAAGCAGGTGCTAAAAGAAGAAAGAATAAAACTTTCTTTATTTCTTTATCAATGGAAAAGAGTTACAACCTCCTAAGAGGCGTTACAAGTGCATCATGGCACAGGAAATAAAAACAAATAAATAGCTTGGCCGACTGCTTCAGTCAGCTTCGGTTAATAATGATGTTTCGGCATCTGACCCGAGTAGTTAGACAATCCAGTCAGCTCGCCCTGAACCACTGGTTAGGGCCAGGCCGGCCTCCCACAGGTCCTTCGGATGAACCAAGAGATCCAAGAATAGAAGGAAGACCTATGGACGCCGATGCTGGGGAGACATTCTCCCTGGGTGGGATGCTGGGCTGCTGGATGCTGCCCGATCGTGAAAGACAGGGGACCAGCAGGCCCACACTGCTCTCAACTCTCTCTTCACGGGCAAAAGATCCCCCAGCAGGACGAGCTAGGGGACCCAGCCCGAGGGAGAGGGAAAAGTCTGTCCTTACCATGGGGATATGCATACTTTGCATCTCCGACGGTCCCCATGGCAAGTGGCAAAGGACACACAGGGAACGTGTAGTGCGCTCCCTATATGGTCTCTGCGGACCTCTAGTGCGCTCTCTATATGACCTCCGAAACTCCTCTCTTGAGGACGAGCTGCTCTTCAGCAGCTCCTTCATCACCCTAGCTATCCGGGGGAGGTCAACTTGCAAAAGGAGAACTCAGTCTCTCCACTCTCAACCTCAGATACATAGACATCATGAGAGCTTTCACAGGAGAACAAAGTCCTGAGAGATAGCCTAACACGGCCCGTTCCCCCCAATTTATATGCAAATAAGCCCCCGAAATTTGAAACAGCATGTCCCATTGCTACGTGGAAGGGCAGAAGAAAAGAATTATTTCCCAGCGCGCCAAATGTGTTTCCCAAACCGTGATGAAAGGCAAGGGATCTCCCCCTAATCTCGAATCAAAAACCTTAAATGCATGAGATCGGCTGCAGGTCGTTGGGATACGGGCAGGCCTAAGAAATCCCCTCCGAAAATGATGCCATCCAATGGCGATCGATTGCTTGTCACGTACGCTAAAAGGACATGCATTGAAAAAGGCCAACGAAGTAAATGCCCCTGACAAGGGCAGAGTACTCTTTAACAAAGCCACTATGTATGCCTCGCTGAAAACATGCCCATTTCTCCACTTCGAGTGAGCCGAACTATCTAACCTTGGCTCTAACCAGGATACCCTTGCGATTCTCGACCATTTCAAGTCGAGCTATCCAATACTTCGGCAGGGTGAACTCTTACCCGCTCCGAGCGAGACCAGAACTATATTTCTCGGCAGCGTCGGGTCATTTTATACCTCGGCCTCGACCGAGACGTTTATTCTAGCCCGAATTCAATCGACCTAAGAGCGCGAATGAGTTATAATCCGTTCGCAGTCGAGGAAAACTTAGGTAAAAGATCAGCCAAAAAGATGAGCAAATAGAGGTGAAAAAAAAAAACCGTTCATCAGAAATTTCGACCAGCTACAAGTCTGAAAAGCAAAAAATACACAAGCGACCCTCAAGGATCAGGGGCTGGATCAGTCCCAGAGGTATCCTCGGCAACATTCGGGGAAGCTTGGCTCGTTTCGCCCACTTCGAAAGTTGTCGTTCCTTCGGTGGCAAGCTTGGAGTATCCTTCGGGAGCCGTGGCCTCGCTAGAGCCCAAAATAGCATCAAGATCGACATCTGAGATATTTTCATACTCGACTTCTTCAGCCCCCGGAGTACAGGCCTCAAAGGGTTCAACATCCAAAAAGGAGAGGTCCCATTCTGGGTGCTCCCAAGATATTCTGGTTCGGACCTCCTCCGTGCCAAGCTGAAAAGCCTCGGCACAAGTCGCTTCTTGTTCGCCCCGAAGTATGGCAAGATGCCTTTCAGCCTCGACAACTTGGCTCCGGAGTGAGGCGATTTGCTCCTCAGTCTCGGTGGCCCGCCCTTCGAGCTCTGAGTTCCTCTGTCGATTTAATGACAGTTCCCCTTGCAGGGTCTCTATTGGCTTCGGCCCTCTAATTTTGCCTTCTCCATCTGCAAACACAGGGTTAGCTGATGCAACAATGAGCCGATGGAAAGATTAAAAAGACGATATCGTACCTCCTCCTCCTGTCGAGCTAATCTCTTGGTCAATTCCTCGACCGTGCCGAAGGCCCTCAGCTTGTCGGCCTTAACCTGCTTGACTCTGTCCTTGAGGTCATTGATCTTCGACTGCCTGCTGTTAGCTTCTTCCCTGGACTGGGAGAGCTCATTATCAAGCTTGGCCATTTTCTCCTGATGCCATCTGATCCTGTCATCCCTGGCAACAATGCAATGATTTAGCTGCCGGACCTTCTCTTCAGACTCGCCAAGCATTCTGTTTAGGTGATTCTTCTCCTTAACAACTTCTCTCCTCAGCCTATCTTGACTTTCATCAAACTGCTTCTGAGTAGTTTTCATTTCTTCAGCATATCTGGATGTGACCTGTGATAACTCTGAGCATTCTTCGTCATACCTCGCTCGAAGCCCACATAGCTCCTTAACTTCGAGCCTTAATTTGGATGCATCGTTGAGGGCGGCCTGATGCAATCCCCTCGCCCTTGCCAAGTTCTTGTTGGCAGTGTCCAGAACTCGCTCAAATTTATCAGATGCCTCTGCTCGCAATCGAAGCTCAGTACTGACTCTCTTGGCCTGGACGCTGGCCCCTGCCGCCAGGCTCAAGCGCCAACATAGTGCCCTAGTGATCAGAGCGCTCTGCAAAACAAAACCCAAATATGAAAGCGCGATCAAGTTAACTAGAAAGCACCCACTACTCTGGAATAGCAACTCACCCGGGAGGTGTAAGACCCAGCTAGCTCATGAGGGTGGAATTGTTGATTTCAGGGAGAAGATGAACATCCTTCGCCACATTCCGCTGATTGAATGCGGCGTCGATAAGATCCAAGTCTGCAAACTCATTCATCAAGGGACCCGCGTTCGGATACAATGCCGATCTCATCAGAGCAGAGAATGCCTCCTCGACAGCCGGGTCCAAACTACTAGGCTGCCCATCTGAGGGATTAGTCCGGGCAACCTCAGACTGAGAAGCCTTTCTCCTGACCTCCTTCAGCAAAAGTCTGGCCTGCGACTCATTGGATACCTTGGCTAGCCCAGGCATCAATGTTCCCGAGGCTTCAATGGGAGAAGCTTCGGCTGGAAGGTTATCATCCTGTCCCCTTTGTTGACCCAAAGGTCCTTCTTTAATCACCGGCGCCTGCTCCTCCCCCGCAAGCTCCACCGAAGCCTCAACCTGTTCACTAGCTCTTCTAACCTCCTCAGGAGGAAGCTCTCCAGAAGGAAACTCCTCCCAAGCCTCCATTACGTTGGCCCAACGTCACCGTCCTTTAATCCCTCCGAGGGAGGCCCTTCAATGGTAGGCTCACCCTGAACTTTTGACGGAGCCTCGTTCGGTCTGTCTACTATCTCCACCACCAAAGGGCAAGGGATCTCGATAACCCTCTCTAGGTCCTCCTCCGCTCTCTGCTCCTCCATCATGGCTATTGCCTCTTCCCCCAACTGAGAGGACCCCTCTCTCATCACCGGCGTTCCCACATTCTCTTTTCTATCCACTAACTTTGGCAAGCGCTCTTCAGAAAGACGAACTCTCTTCTCAGGCTTGCGTCTTTCCCCACTACTGGCCTCTCTCGGGTGCTTGCCCAACTCCTTTATACCGCCCTCAGTGCAAATCTCTTGGCTGCGAGTGCAGTAGGTGAACAATTAGACCGAGATATACTCGCTCGAATGAAATCAATGGAAGGAAGAAAGAAAAAGACTTGCCTTGTACGTCGACGGGGCTAAGCCCGGCGGCGAAAAGAGCCTCCTCCGATAGTAAGACGTTAGCCAAGAACACTCGACCATCAAGAAGGACCCCTAGGTGCTTCTTCTCCTGTTCGGATAAGGCTGGATGCATTTCCATATCCCTAACAGGGTTTCCCCATTCCCGCGGGAAGCTGGAACCGATGTTCCCTTCGGTGATAAAGAATCGAACCTTCCATTCCTTTATGGACGATGGTTTATCCATGATCATCCTGAATGACCTCCGAGGTCTGATATAGGACCACTCCGAGCACCTCCTGGACATCAGATGGTAACAAACATGGAACAGGGACAAAGTTGTTGTTACCTGAACCCGGTTACATATCGAGATAAACCCGATGATACTCCGCCAGCTATTAGAAGCCACCATTGTCGGGCAGATGTTATAAAACCTCATGATCTCTTTGGCTAAGGGATGAAGGGGAAATCAGAGGCCTGCCTTCAGGCTATCTTCATAAAGAAAGATCCCGCCCTCAGCTCTTGCGAGACCCTATACTCGGGCTCCGGCAGCCGCAAAATGACATCCGAGGGAATGCCATATTTCTAGCGTATTCTCCCCAAATCCTCAGCAACAATCTCTGAAACCATGTCGCTAGGCCTCACTATGCTGTTGGTTGAAAGAAACGCCGAGCGAGGTTACAAAGGAAACAGGGGAATAAGATTCTCCAAGAAGAAACAAAAGAGTGCTGCGAACAGAAATGGCGCTGTTACGACTTATTTCTCCCCAAAGGTAACCGCCTCAAAGAGAAGATAAGGCATTTTAATTGAGACACCCGGAACCGCCATCGCGGGCGTCGTGAAAATCGAGATTTGATACGTGGTGTTTCCCAACCTTTGCCCCTAAGAAACGATAGATTCATCCCGTAAAGGCATGGCGGCCGCGCGACATTAATTAGGGCATCATTACGCAGGCTGTCAAATCCAGACCCCTCCATTCAGATCGTGCCACATGGAGTTATACTCCCTACGCCCAAACCTACGCTTCGAATTAGGGAGTGGGGGGCATATGTTGAGGGAAAATCAATCGTTGCATTAATAATTGTGCAAGGGGTTAGGATCAACCCTGACTCCAACTTGCTGTGCAATATTCGTTAGAGATGAATCAGCCCCAGTGGGTCGAGGCACTTTAACCCCTCGGCGAGCCAAGTATTCCCAAGGCTTGGATCACATCTCTCGACCTCAGCCGAGCTATTGACATCTCTCAGCCTCAGCCGAGCTATCCCTATCTCTCGGCCTCCGCTGAGCTATTCCTATTCACCGTGCCCTGCCAGCCGAGCTATCCTTATACCCCGGTCAGACCCAGGCACTCAAGCACCTCTGTGGAATCCGGCGCGGAAAAGTTTAGATAAAAATCATACCCAATAGTGGCCTAGAGCCCTAGAGCCACACCATCTCCGAATCTCAAGACATCAACCAGCTCTCCCAGCCGTCGATCCTCTAACTAACAAGATACGAATCTTACTAACCTCATAACAAACTGGATTCAAATCCTAATGGCTTTCGGACCCACGATGCCCCCAAGAAATCAGGTGATCCTCTATAAATAGAACCGTCTTCCGACTTCTCAGGTATGCGCACTTGCTTACTGGCCCACTCTCCTTCTACCTCTGCTCACCCCTTACCGCCATTAACGCTCTGCTCAGAGCTCTCAAAAGGCCATCCTGGAGAGACTCTTCAGTGAGAGCCTTCTCCTCACATTTGTTGATTGCTGATCCCCGCTGACTTGAGCATCGGAGGGTCTTCCGCAGAGGGCCACCCCCAACGCCTCTCGCATGAGGATTGTTTTGCAGGTCCATCCAAAAGGAAGCCTATCCTGAAGTGCGATCACGTCCGAGTCGGAGGATAGATTTTAGAAGCAACAGATAGCAACTCTATTAGAAAAATTAGAGGGATGACAATTTTGAAGAAGATGATGGCTCTGATCAAAAAATGAAATAGATGGCAGTAGCGGAGAAGATGATAGAGAGAGAGAATCTATACTTCTATTAATTTATTCAGTTACGAAAGTTAAAAGGTTAAAAGTATCTTTAGAATATTAATGATTATAATTTAATTTATATTTTTTAGAAAATAATTAATAAAGGAGTATCATAATAAAATTCTATATTTTGGGGTGATTTATATTTGAAGTAGGATTAAAGTAAGATTGTTTGTATATTTTGCTAAATAAATCGATTATTTAGATTATCTTATAATTTTTTGATTCTCATCCTTTCAATCTTCTCTTCACTTTTTTTTTTTAATGTGTCAACACTGTGAAGAAGGAAGAAAGAAAATATTTAAACATGTTTAATTTGAATAGAGTCCTTGATGGAGTTTAATCAATCCCACTCTCTCAATGTATATTTTTGTTACCGCATTGGTAACAAAATTTTATTAATTTTATTTTATTTATGTATATCGCTCGTATACATCATGAGTTCAATCAATTATCTTTTCATTTAATGTGATGCATTATAAGATCACAAAACAGGAGAAAAAAAATATGAAAAATGGAGAGTAGGAGGGAGGGGGGGAAAAAAATTGGAGAAAAGGTTCATAAATTAACGACGAACCACCGTAAACAAACCCGCGAATGAGAGAAGATGGCGAGGCTTGCAACGACCGTCCAAACATGCACGTCATCTGCGGCAGAGGATCCCGTTCGATGACGAGCGCTTCGGAGCCACCGCACCCAGTTTGGCGCCCTCTGAGACAGGTGGGAAAATTTAAACGCGGGTCCACGGTAGCGTGCGCGTCAAATTGTGACGCAGCGGCTGGGTCCTCAAACCGACGAACGTTTATCGAGCGGTGCGTGCGT
This sequence comes from Calamus simplicifolius, assembly GCA_900491605.1. Lineage (NCBI taxonomy): Eukaryota > Viridiplantae > Streptophyta > Magnoliopsida > Arecales > Arecaceae > Calamus > Calamus simplicifolius. The sequence goes on from UESW01001309.1 coordinate 473,985, forward strand.
GCGAAGGACGGCATCGCAACCTCTAAGCCATCAACTCGCGTCCGCATGATGCAGGCCTCGTGAGGTACATCCACGTGGCTGAACTGGAGTTCAGAACGCGCGCATAACTTTTTGTGCGGGCGTTCGTATTGAGAAAGTTCCGTCTTTCCCTCGATCGGTTTAAGAAGCCGCTTAGTAGTCCGAACTCCGAAGCCTTCGTCTCCTCCACCTCCCGCCACCTCCTTCTCTCTTTTTATTTTTTTCGTCCCTCTCCTTATAATCCCTCTTGCTCGCCTTCTCTCCGGGAGATTTATAGAATCTATTATTATGCTGCGGAGGTTCGTGGGCGACGTTCTCGCCGTCACGAAGGAGTAAGTTTGCCTTCTCTCTTTCTCCTTATTTCTCCGTTCGATTTATTCCTTTAATTTTTCCTTGTATATTGTTTAATTATTGTTTAATGATTTCTCTTCATTTATAGGGCTTTTGATTTTCTCTTTGGTTCGAGAATACAGCAGCTGATTGTTATTCTTAGAGTCGTCATTTCTTCCTTCGTTTCTTGAGTTGGGTTTTCGTTTATTCACTTGATTTTAAATGCTAATTATTTATTTTTGATAAGCTGAGATAATGAACGGGAGAATTGGATAAGAATTTGTGATTGGTTATTCAATTGGTTGGGAAATGCAACTTCTAGCTTTTTACACAAAACCAATGCGGAAGGTGGATATTGATGACGCCAAGTCACCTTCTTCAAACGTCGGGGAAAACAGACATCTCGCTCCTAGAAATCCTGCAAGAAAAGTCCTCGGGGACCGGTGGCACTGGTGGGGACCCTCCGACGATCAAGTTAGTGGCTTGGGTTCAGACAAAGAATCGCTTCAGCGAAGAAGAGCTGAGGCGGTTAGGGTTTTTGCTGGGAGGAAGAAAGCTCAGAAAAACCAGAGTTCAGTCCCACTTACAGCGCGAATGTATGTCTTTTATACCTGTCCGAATACAGTGACTTGCATCCTTGGAAGATCTCTATCGTACCGTCACCGATTGATGTGACTGGGCTCCATTGCTTAGAGGCAGCGAGTCGTACACCCTAGCAAGGCATGGTGGCGCACAGAGACATGCAACGCGCCAAACACCGTTATGAGGCATGGCCCTCCGTACCGGGGCACAATCACGGAGGTACTGGGTGGTACGCTGCGGCGAGGCATGGTCATGCACAGGGGCATGCAACACGCCAAACATCGTTATGAGGCATGGCCCTCCGTACCGGGGCACAATCACAGGAGTACCAAATGGTACACTACGGCAGGACACAGCCATGGGCTGGGAATCATGTGTGAGCACCGTGCATCCTGATAGTTGTTGTTTTCCTTAGCAGTTGAGTCGCGTGTTGATCGCTGATGACCCGACCCCGAGGGGTGCCGGGGGTGGTGAAATGACGATGCACCCCGAGGCCGGAGGGGCCCCGGGGTTAAGAAATGATGGCCCCACCCCCGACCCTGAGGGGGTGCCGGAGGTGGGCAATGACGATACACCCCGAGGCTGGAGGGGCCCCGGGGTTAAGAAATGATGGCCCCACCCCCGACCCCGAGGGGGTGCCGGAGGTGGGGAAATGACGATGCACCCCGAGGCCGGAGGGGCCCCGGGGTTAAGAAATGATGGCCCCACCCCCGACCCCGAGGGGGTGCCGGAGGCGGGGAAATGACGATGCACCCCGAGGTCGGAGGGGCCCCGGGGTTAAGAAATGATGGCCCCACCCCCGACCCCGAGGGGGTGCCGGAGGCGGGGAAATGACGATGCACCCCGAGGCCGGAGGGGCCCCGGGGTTAAGAAATGATGGCCCCACCCCGACCCCGAGGGGGTGCCGGAGGCGGGCCCCGGGGTTAAGAAATGATGGCCCCACCCCCGACCCCGAGGGGGTGCCGGAGGCGGGGAAATGACGATGCACCCGAGGCCGGAGGGGCCCCGGGGTTAAGAAATGATGGCCCCACCCCCGACCCCGAGGGGGTGCCGGAGGTGGGGAAATGACGATGCACCCGAGGCCGAAAGGGCCCCGGGGTTAAGAAATGATGGCCCCACCCCCGACCCCGAAGGGGTGTCGGAGGGGGGAAAACGACAGTGATTGCCGTTATCTTTTCTGACGACGTTGGGATCAGTCATATCAGATGCCCCCTCGCTCCTGGGGCGAAGCGGGTCCCACCGCTGAGGCTCAAGGGGCGTTCTCCATATGGCTGATCCCAACCCTTGATTTCTATGCGGACGGTGCGGAGAGTGTAAGGAGGCGGCCCCCGTACACCGCGCCAGCCATGATCACCCTCGAGAACGAAGACGGGCTCTTCGGAATCCGTGCGAAAAGGCGTATCATCATTTCCTCTCATTACGGCGACGTCAGCAAGGTCCCATCATTGGCCGGGGGCGTGCCGCACCACGCGCCGAGGTGCTCCTCGAGGCGAACCGATGTATAGCAAGAAGCCGCGTGGCTGACGAGACATGGCTGGACATTTTGAAAACCCAATAAAGCTAGCCAAAGGGGGACGGGCTGATATCTCATCGCCATCGTCTTCTTCCTTGTCTGTTCCTCAGCTTCTCCTGCGATCTGCAAGCTCACTCCTGGTCTTCTTTTGGCCTCCCAGGTTAGCTCCTTCTACCTTACCCATGAGTTCTCCTTCCTGGACCTCGGAGGACGGCTCTGAGGACCGTCCTCCCTCCGTGGGGCGCCAGACCTCCCCCATTCCTTCTCCCACACCTGAGTGGTCCTCTGATTCGGAGGACCACATCCCTCTGGCTCGGCGACGGGTCACCGGTGGGCCCCCATCAAGGGGCCACCGGCTGAGGGCCGGGACCTCATCGAGGGTGGAGGAGTCCCCAGAGGGGACAGCCTCCGTCCTAAAGCGACCGGATCTGGAAAGGATCCGGGCCCGCTACAGGATCCCTCGGGAGGTCGAGTTATTCCTACCAACACCTGACGACCGGTCATTTCCTCCCGACCCGGTCGAGTAGCTCTTTATGAGATCTGCCTGCAGGCAGGTCTCCGCCCTCCCTTTCATCCTTTCTTTATCCGCCTACTTGATTTCTACTCTTTGACTCCTTCTTAGCTAGTCCCAAACTCCTGTCGTGTGATTAGCGCTTTTGTTATTCTCTGTCACCGCTTGGGCATTACTCCTAGGATTAGTTTGTTTCGCAATTTCTACTCCCTTCGAGCCCAAAAAGGGTGGTGGCTATTCCAGCCCCGACCCAACAGGGTTCTGAAGCTCCTCCTGCCTTCGTCAATCAAGGGGTGGAAACCCCGTTTCTTTTTTGCCAATATTGACCAAGTCCGGCCCCGGTGGGGGGACCCCGACCTCCGAGGGAATGTCGCGACTGTTCAGCCTGGGGACCGGGAGGCGATGGGGGTATTGCTGACCGCCGAAATCCCCCGGTACACCCTACTATTAGCGGAGGACAACTTCGAGCTGGCGGGTCTCGTCTCCCAGCGGGGTAAATTCTCCATGCTTAATTAGAAATTCTGCTCTTCTTTCTTCCTTCCTTTTTTTTTTTTTTTTTTTTTAACGGTTCTGAAAACTTGACTCGTGTTGTGCAGCGATGAAAGTTCTGAGGGCGAAGTTGTTAAAGGCCGTCAAGAAAAGGGGACGGGAAGGACCATCCGGGGGCATCAGGCCCCGGCCCCAAAGCGCTTGGTGATCCGGGCCTCCCCCCCAGCACTGGCCTCCCCCCCGGGGCTCCGCAGCACGTCCCGGTCATCGCGGAGGTCGACCTGACGGCTGACACTCCACCGGAGGCGGGAGCCGCAGTGGGAGGTGCCGCCATAGAGTCAGTGGCGGGGGAGCCCGCTCCAGCCGAAGGGCTCCCGGTCCCCGAGGGAGCGACCCCGTCTGGTGCCAGCAGGGACTGGGGTGAGGGACCATCCGGTCCCGCCAGTCCACCCCCCGAGGGGTCGGTTAGGGGCGACCCGCACACAGAGCCGGGGGGATCTGAAGCAGCAGAGGGAGGTGGGGACGTACCCAGGTCGCCCCTGGACTCTCTGGGCGATGGCCACTGGGCCGAGCGGGTCCTGGGCTCGGTCCTGGACCCTAGGATTACCGAAGGTCTTGGTCGTCAGAAGACGGGCGAGTTCTTCCGGGAATCTTACGCAGCCGCGTTCAGGGTAAGCAGTCTTCTTGCCTTTTACCCCTTATCGCTCATGTATACATACACTTTACTGACTTGGGGGCTTGTGCGTGCAGATTGTGCACTCCTTAAAGGATGCTAGGGAGGTGATCCGCGGGGGAAAGAACCTTCTCCGGGAGGCGCAGGACCGCGCGGAAGCAGCAGAAAGGGCGCTGGAGAAGGTCAAAGAGTCCTGCGCCAACGAGGTGAGAGCCGCCGAGAGCAGAGCGGAGGTCGAGGCCAACCGCGCGCGCGCGCGATCTCCCAGATGACGGAGTCCGAGAGCGCGGTCATGGCGAGGGATATTCATATCTCGGAGCTGACCTCGGCTCTTCGGGAGGCTGAGGAACGGGTGGGAGCGGCGTCGGAGGAGGCTAGAGTGGCGAGGGAAGAGGCCGAAGTGGCGAGGGAAGAGGCCGGAGTGGCAAAAGAGGAGGTCGGCCGGTATAAGGAAGAGGCAGGTCGCGCCAGAGAAGCTGAAAGGGCCGCGGCGGAGGCCTTTGCTGCGGAAAAAGCTCGAGCTGCCGGGCTCGTCGAGGAATACAGGTCGTCTGAGCGTTTCACAGACGACCTGGCCGAAGCTTCAGCCGCCGCATTCCTCGACGGGTTCCAGTACGCCAAGGAGAGGGTGGCCAAGGAATTAAACTTCCCCCGCGCATTGGAGGTCGAGCCAGAACCATCGTCGGACCTGGCCCCTTCCGACGACGAGCCCGCACCGATGGAGCCTTGAGTTTGTACCCGTTATTTTACTGTCTCTTCTTGCTTCTGTAAGCCCGACTATGTCGGAGTTTTGTAATCTTTTTCTGTTAATGAAAATACCCTTTTCGACATTTTTTTTTTGTTTTTTTTTTTTTGAACTGTTGTTGACCTTGTTGATTGATATATGGCCCCACGACCCCGTTCGTCCCGACGATTCTGGGGGAACACCTTCCCACCTACGCCACTCTGCCTTGGTTACATGAACCCGTGAGTTAAAGCTAGGTGGGGTTGAATCTTGGGAGCGGGGGTACCGCTGATCGGGGATTAGGCTAGTAGGCTCCCTCAGAGCTGTAGGCGTAACGCCCGGTCAAGCATTGGACCTAGTGTTGGTCTGGCGCGCAGCTTGATGCCCGCGGGACTTAGCTTCGGTTTGACCGACAGGGTGTCGGGTCTTGACTACGAAGAATCATTGGTGCTCCGCTCCGCCGGCGGTTAGCCGAGCTTTATGCCTGGTTAGCGTGGGGCTTTAAGTGCTGACGGGGCGCCGGGCTTTTGTTGTTGAGAGCCGGTGGTACATTGCTCTGCCAGTGGTACACTGGGCTTTACGCCTGGCTGGTGTAGGGCTTTGAGTGCCGACGAGGTACCGGGCTTTTGTTGTTGAGAGCCGGTGGTACACCGCTCTGCCAGTGGTACACTGGGCTTTATGCCTGGCTGGTGCAGGGTTTTGAGTGCCGACGAGGTGCCGGGCTTTTGTTGTTGAGAGCCGGTGGTACACCGCTCTGCCAGTGGTACACTGGGCTTTATGCCTGGCTGGTGCAGGGCTTTAAGTGCCGACGGGGCGCCGGGCTTTTGTTGTTGAGAGCCAGTGGTACACTGCTCTGCCAGTGGTACACTGAGCTTTATGCCTGGCTGGTGCAGGGCTTTGAGTGCCGACGAGGTGCCGGGCTTTTGTTGTTGAGAGCCGGTGGTACACCGCTCTGCCAGTGGTACACTGCGCTTTATGCCTGGCTGGTGCAGGGCTTTAAGTGCCGACGGGGCGCCGGGCTTTTGTTGTTGAGAGCCAGTGGTACACTGCTCTGCCAGTGGTACACTGGGCTTTATGCCTGGCTGGTGCAGGGCTTTGAGTGCCGACGAGGTGCCGGGCTTTTGTTGTTGAGAGCCAGTGGTACACTGCTCTGCCAGTGGTACACTGGGCTTTATGCCTGGCTGGTGCAGGGCTTTGAGTGCCGACGAGGTGCCGGGCTTTTGTTGTTGAGAGCCGGTGGTACACCGCTCTGCCAGTGGTACACTGGGCTTTATGCCTGGCTGATGCAGGGCTTTAAGTGCCGACGGGGGCGCCGGGCTTTTGTTGTTGAGCCAGTGGTACACTGCTCTGCCAGTGGTACACTGGGCTTTGTGCCTGGCTAGTGCAGGCTTTGAGTGCCGACGAGGTGCCGGGCTTTTGTTGTTGAGAGCCGGTGGTACACCGCTGCCAGTGGTACACTGGGCTTTATGCCTGGCTGGTGCAGGGCTTCGAGTGCCGACGGGGCGCCGGGCTTTTGTTGTTGAGCCAGTGGTACACTGCTCTGCCAGTGGTACACTGGGCTTTGTGCCTGGCTGGTGCAGGGCTTCGAGTGCCGACGAGGTGCCGGGCTTTTGTTGTTGAGAGCCAGTGGTACACTGGGCTTTACGCCTGGCTGGCAGGGCTTTGAGTGCCGACGAGGTGCCGGGCTTTTGTTGTTGAGAGCCGGTGGTACATCGCTCTGCCAGTGGTACAATGGGCTTTATGCCTGGCTGGTGCAGGGCTTTAAGTGCCGACGGGGCGTCGGGCTTTTGTTGTTGAGAGCCAGTGGTACACTGCTCTGCCAGTGGTACACTGGGCTTTATGCCTGGCTGGTGCAGGGCTTTAAGTGCCGACGGGGCGCCGGACTTTTGTTGTTGAGAGCCAGTGGTACACTGCTCTGCCAGTGGTACACTAGGCTTTATGCCTGGCTGGTGCAGGGCTTTGAGTGCCGACGAGGTGCCGGGCTTTTGTTGTTGAGAGCCGGTGGTACACCGCTCTGCCAGTGGTACACTGGGCTTTATGCCTGGCTGGTGCAGGGCTTTAAGTGCCGACGGGGCGCCGGGCTTTTGTTGTTGAGAGCCAGTGGTACACTGCTCTGCCAATGGTACACTGGGCTTTGTGCCTGGCTAGTGCAGGGCTTTGAGTGCCGACGAGGTGCCGGGCTTTTGTTGTTGAGAGCCGGTGGTACACCGCTTTGCCAGTGGTACACTGGGCTTTATGCCTGGCTGGTGCAGGGCTTCGAGTGCCGACGGGGCGCCGGGCTTTTGTTGTTGAGAGCCAGTGGTACACTGCTCTGCCAGTGGTACACTGGGCTTTGTGCTGGCTGGTGCAGGGCTTTGAGTGCCGACGAGGTGCCGGGCTTTATGAAGATTTAGATAGCTAAAATTGAATCTTGTTAGCATTGAATAAGGGGCGAAAGCCCGAGCAAACACGGATGACACTTAACATGAAAAGAGGGATACATTACTGATAATACCGGCGGAGGTTATCCGCATTCCACGTCCTGGGGAGGGGTATCCCCTCGAGTTCTTCAATCTTGTAAGCCCCATGGCGCAGCGCCTCGGTGATCCGGTAAGGTCCTTCCCAGTTAGGGGCCAGCTTGCCTCCTTCAGTTGGCTTTGAGACTTCGGCCCGCCGGAGGACTAGATCTCCTGGCAGGAACATCCGGGGGCGCACGCGTGCGTTGTAGTACCTTGCGGCCCGTTGCCGGTAGGCTGCCATTCGAAGCCGCGGCCTGTCCCACACCTCTTCCACCAGGTCGAGGTTGGCTCTCAGTTGGTCAGGGTTGCCTTCTTCACTATAAGCCTCCACCGGGGGCTGGGTGCTCCGATCTCCACAGGGATAACAGCTTCAGAGCCAAAGACTAAGCTGAACGGCGTTTCTCCAGTGGGGGCTCGAGGCGTCGTATGATAGGCCCATAGCACGTTGGGGAGCTCCTCTACCCAACGTCCCTTGCAGCCGTCCAGTCGAGACTTCAGTCCTTGGAGGATGATTCGGTTGATCACCTCGGCCGCCCCGTTGGTTTGAGGATGCCCAACGGAAGTGAACCTCTGAAAAATACCCAGCTCGGAGCAGAACTCCCGAAAAGGCGCATTGTCAAACTGACGGCCATTATCAGTGACCAGTGTGCGCGGCAGGCCGAACCGACATATGATTGACTTCCAGAAGAAAGACCTTACTTTGCTCTCGGTAATCTTGGCCAGAGCCTCCGCCTCGACCCATTTGGTGAAGTGGTCCACCGCCACCAAGAGGAACTTCCGCTGCCCGGAAGCCGGGGAAAATGGACCCAAGATATCCATGCCCACTGGGCAAAGGGCCAGGGCGCCACCAGGGGGGTCATGTTAGATGTCGGCTGCCGCTGGATGTTGGCATGACGTTGGCAGCTGTCATAACTTTTTGACAAGCTCGGCCGCATCTTCCTTCATTGTCAGCCAGAAGTACCCTTGACGCAGGGCTTTGTATGCTAGGGCTCTGCCCCCCAGATGACTCCCGCATATGCCCTCGTGAATTTCCCTGAGGATATAATCTGATTCAGTTGGCCCCACACATCTGAGGACTGGGTACGAGAAGGATCTCCGATAAAGCTTCCTGTCCATCACCAAGAATCTCGGGGCCCTTTGTTTGAGCAGCTTGGCCTCTACGGGATCCTCCGGAGAGTGCCGTCAGTCAAGTACCGGATGTAGGCGTCCATCCAGGAAGGCTCCTGCTCCACCGGTAGCACTTCATCCGCGGCCTCAATGCTCGGGGCTTGTAGGTGCTCCACGTATGTTCTTCCCAACGTCCCCTCGACCGAAGTGGCCAAACGGACAGCGCGTCAGCCCTGGCATTCTCTGCCTTGGGGATATAGCTGACGCGGAAGTAAGAAAAATGAGACGCCTGGGACTGCACCTTGCTCAAGTAACGGGACATGGTGGGGTCCCTAGCCTCGTACTCCCCGGTAACTTGCCCAGAAACGAGTTGAGAGTCCGTGAAAGCTCTCAAGCGCCCCGCGCCCAGCTCCTTAGCTAGTCTCATACCTGCCAGCAGGGCTTCGTACTCCGCCTGATTATTGGTCGCTGGGAACTGGAATCTGAGGGCGTACTCCATCACGTCTCCCTCCGGGCTTGCGAGAATGAGTCCGGCTCCACTCCCTTGAGAGTTTGCTGCTCCGTCTACATGCAGGATCCAATCCTCCACCTCCCCAGGTGGGGGAGGGTCCACAAACTCCTCCGGTTGCGCCTCCTCCATGTCCTTCTCGGCCAGGAACACTCGACTAGGAAATCTGCCAGCACCTGGGACTTCATGGCTGATCTTGGCCGGATGGACAGGTCGAACTCGCTTAGCTTGATGGCCCATTTAGCCAGCCGGCCGGAGGTGTCGGGGCGAGACAGAATAGCTCGCAGGGGCTGATCCGTAAGCACCACGATGGGATGAGCTTGAAAATAAGGCCGAAGGCGTTGAGTAGAGACCACCAGGGCGAAGATAATCTTCTCAGTTTTTGAATACCTGGTCTCCGCGTCATGGAGTACTTTACTGGTGTAATAGATTGGCTTCTG